>JAJIBD010010350.1:0-48157 GCA_021461705.1 Cryptotis parvus | reverse complement strand
AAAGAACAAAAGGGACTGGAGCGACAGTACAGTGGGGAGGGCGTTTGCCTTGCACGAGGCAGACCCGGGTTCGGTCCCCTGCATCCCATATGGTCCCCGGAGCATGGCCAGGAATAATTTCTGAGCGAAGAACCAGGAGTAACCCCTGAGCATTGCTAGATGTGACCCAAAAAGCAAAAAAAAAAAGTAAATAAATAAGCAAATAAATAAGCAAATAAATAAGCAAATAAATAAGCAAATAAATAAGCAAATAAGCAAATAAATAAATAAATAAATAAATAAATAAATAAATAAATAAATAAATAAATAAATAAATAAATAAATAAGGAAAAGAAAATCTTCACAAGAGGGAAGTTGTGAGGAGTGGGTGGGGGGGAGAGACTGCACACACCAGGATTTAAATAAAGTGTTTTATTTAAATAAAAGTATTTAACAGCCACTCAGGCAGGAAGATGGTGATGGATTATCTATAGGCTGAATCCGACTGGAGCCTTCGGGGAATAAAATAAATTCCCATACTTCTTCCAGCGGCGGCATCCAGGGGGCTACCGGTTTTCCTTGGCTGCAGCCCCCTCCGTCGTCCCCACAGGTCCACATCATTGCTCCTCTCATTCCCGAGCCACAGCCCCCGCTCTCACTGTCTCCACGGCCTCTTCTGCTCCTGTGTCACCACCGGGCCCCTCAGGACAACCTGGGTAGCACCCCCACCGCCCACCCCATCCCAAGAGCTGCTGATGACAGGCCTGCACAAAATTCCACCTGCACAACATCTGGGTCCTTTCACTTACGACAAAGGGGCGAGTGGTTTGGAATGTGTGGGGGGCTCCCGAGGGGAAGCCGGGAGGGGCCTGAGTACTCCCCAGCTCCCGAGGCCAGAAACAGCCGCTCTGGGCAAGCCACCTTAGATGGTAGCCAGGAGGCGTGTGGTGTTACAGGAACTGAGGGAAGGTTAGACATAGCTCCCGAACCCAGAGGGGCGGCAGCAGCAGCAGCAGCAGCAGCAGCAGCGGCCTGGAAGCCCCGAGGGGAGAAGCACCAGGGCAGGTGCGGCTCTGGGAAGGGCAGAACAGCAGGGGCCGGAGGCGATAGCCCAGCGGTAGGGCGTTTGCCTTGCACGCAGCCGGCCTGTGCCGCCCGGGTTCGATCCCCGGCATCCCATATGGTCCCCAGCACCGCCAGGAGTGATTCCTGAGTGCAGAGCCAGGAGAAACCCCTGAGCATTGCCGGGTGTGACCCAAAAAAAAAAAAAAAAAAGAGCAGAACAGCAGCCGGAGCCTGCGGGTTGGGAGAGGCCGGGCAGGGGGGGCGAGATGAGATCCTGTAGGATCAGGGCCGGTGAAGAGGCGGAGTGGGGGCTTGGCTGTCCTCAGTCCCGGTGTCGCCGACAGGGATCCCGCGAGCTTGTCTCCGTGCTGCTAGTTTCACTCTGAGAAGCCCGGGTTCTCCCTGGAACACGTGTTTCCCTCTTTCTCTCCTCTCACGTTGCTCTAAGCAAGTTTTGTTCAATTAAAAACTAACTTGTTGGGCGGAGCGATGGCCCAGTGGGTAGGGCGTTTGCCTTGCACGCGGCGGCCTGTGCTGGCCTGGGTTCGATACCTGGCATCCCATATGGTCCCCCGAGCACCGCCAGGAGTGATTCCTGAGTGCAGAGCCAGGAGTAACCCCTGAGCATCGCTGGGTGTGACCCAAAAAGCAAAAAAACCTAACTTGTTTCACAAATAAGTTTGTGGGGGCTCTTTTGGGGACTCTCATGGAAGCAAGGTAGGGGTGAGACAAGGAGGGCTCTTGTGGGAGTAGGTAGGGATGAGGTGGGGAGGCGATCTATAGCTGCAAGATAGAGCTAAGGTGAGGAGAGCCCTTGTAGGCCTTGTAGGGGCGAAAAGGGGGAGGGTTCTTGTAGGTGCAGGGTAGGGGTGAGACAGGGAGAACTCTTGTAGGTGTGGGGCAGAGGTGAGGTGGGGAGCACTCATAGGTGTAGGGCAGAGGTGAGTTGGGAAGCGCTCTTGTAGGTGTGGGGCAGAGGTGAGGTGGGAGAGCTCTTGTAAGTGCGGGGCAGAAGTGAGGTGGGGAGCACTCATAGGTGAGTTGGGGAGCACTCTTGTAGGTATGGGGCAGAGGAGAGGTGGGAGAGCTCTTGTAGGTGCAGGGGAGGGTGGGAGGGAGGGAGGGCACTTGTGGGAGCAGGTAGGGGTGAGGCTAGGAAGGTGCAGGCACAAGGTAGGATGGAGGCCGGGAGGGCAGAGCAAGCCAAACTTCCTTTCCCAATCAGTATAAAGCAGTTCCGTCTCTCACACTCCGGTCACCCCTGACCTACCAATTACAGAAACATGAATTTAGATCATGACAAAGACAGCTGGGAGCACTGAGGCTGACAATGCAGAAGGGGACAGGACCCACCCCACCCCCCGTGACCCCCATGGCAAGGGCTGTCAGGCCCCGGGCCCCGGGATGCGGGGATTCACCCAGCGAGGAGGCGCTCTCCACACACGCTCAGCCAAGGCGCACCAGCCTGCCAGGTACCGAGGCCTCCCTGCACGCCCCGCCACCCGAGCACCTCCGGGAGCTGGAAAGGCCATGAAGCTGCCTCAGAAGAACCAAGTTTCCCGTCCCTCAGCACGGGAAGAGGAGCACAAGAAGAGGGAGGCGCAGAGGCCACTTCCCGGACAGGGGCAGTGGCCGCGGGGGCTGGTCTCTCTCCAGCTGTTCTCGAGCTGGCCTGGGCACAGAACCAAGGTCTGAATCACTCCCAGTGTGGGATACACCTGTCTCCGCGCAGGCAAAGGAGGGACCCACAGGCAGAGGCTTGCCCCGGCACCACACAATGGTGCTCTTTGTCTCCACCCGGCCGGGATGGATCCGCAGGGAAGCCAAACCCACCTGCACTTGTCAGAGCCTCCACACAACACCGGTGAGGATCCACTTTCTGCGGCCAAGCCCTGGCTGGCAGCACGCATCAGGCTCACACGCAAGGCGCCCATCAGCCAGAGGCCAGCCCCGGGCAGGGCGCGGGGCCAGGAGGGACTCAGCAATCCCTCCCCAAAGCCTGAGCTGATGGCGCTGACCCCTTGGACCATCCTTCTGGTAAACGGTCCCAAGTTCGGAAAACTCAGTTCCTCGACTTGGCAGTGGGGTCTTCCGGCTACGCTGGTCTAGTCATGGCCCTCCCCTCCCCATGCATGTGTGCCCCGAGCTCCCATGACCAGGAATTTCAAAGCAGTTTGGAGTTTCCCTGTCAATGCAACCCCATCCTGCACTTTGCAAGCTGCCCGGAATTGGTCATCTAAGAGAACACAGAGAGGCCAGAGCCATAGCACAGCAGGGAGGGCGTTTGCCTTGCATGCGGCCGACCCGGGGTTCTATACCCAGCATCCCATAGGGTCCCCAAGCACCACCAGAAGTAATTCCTGAGTGCAGAGCCAGGAGTCACCCCTGAGATCCCTGGGTGTGACCCAAAAGCAAATAAATAAATAAATAATAAGTAAAATCAAAATAATAAGAACACAGAAAGGGCCCGTAAGAATGTTTTGTTCGGGGCGGGCGATAGCTCAGCAGGTAGGGCATTTGCCTTGCGGCCGGCTTGTGCCGGCCTGGGTTCGATTCCTGGCATCCCATATGGTCCCCGAGCACCGCCAGGAGTAATTCCTGAGTGCAGAGCCAGGAGTAGCCCCTGAGCATTGCCGGTGTGACCAAAAAAAAAAAAAAAAAAAAAAGAATGTTTTGTTCGTCCTGAGGAATTACTCCTAGTGGTGTTCCGGGGGATCCTATGGGATGCCAAGGATTGAACCCAGGACGGCCGCAAGGCAAAGGCAAATCCCTCCCGCTGGGCTATGGCTCCAGTTCCTCTCAGTAAGTCTTGCAAGCTCTTTCCTGCTGTCCTTTCCTGCCTGACACACACCCTTTCCCTCGCCCCTCCCCACCCCCAAATCTGCCCAGCACCAGTTAAAAACATGCAACTGGCCAGAGAGACAGTCCGAGGGCTAAGGCACTTGCCCAAGCTGGCCTGGGTTTGGTCCCTGGCACTTCACAAAGGTCCCCAAGCATGGTCAGGAGCGATCCCTGAGCAGAGCCAGGAGGAAGCCCTGGAGTCCTGCTGGATGCGGCCCCAGAACAGAAAGGAGAAACAGGAGCTTGAAGCAGTTAGTCCCTTGCAGAATCCTTAAGGCCCCAGCACGGCTCCTACGGCAGAGGGCAGGGCAGTGTTTAAACGGGCGCCTCTCTGGGAGGGCCCCCGACACCATCTGCCTAGGCCAAGGTGCCTCCTAGCCAAAGGGGCCCTGACCGCTCTAGGAGTCCCCCTCTCTGCATGCCCCTGCACTGTCCAACGTCTGTTCTTCATGGGGGCATCTTGGATTTCTTTCTGTGTTGGGGGCAAAGCTTTTTATTAATTTATCTGTTAATTTTTTAATTGAATAACAGTGAGATACAGAAAGTCGTCCATGATTGTTTTAGTCATACAATGTGCCAGCACCCGTCCCTTCACCAGTTATGTTTCCCATCACCAATGTCCCCAGCACCATCCCGGGCCCCGATCCACCTCTACAGGAGATTCTCTCTCTCCTCTCTCCCTCCCTGCTGAGGAGGGGTGTAGACCCCAAAAGACGGGAGGGGTGGTGGGACTGGGCCCGTCTCCGCAGGGACCGAGAGGCATCTCAGCTTCTCCCCTGTGCGTACCCCCAGCTACAGCAGGCAGAGGTGCACTCACCAAGCAGGGCCTTGAGCCTTTGGGGAGGCCTAAGGTACCCCCAGCACCCCTTTTTCTTAGTGTTGCTTTGCACATGGTCTACGCTTCAGAGGTTCCCCCGGCTGATGCTGGGACCGAGCTCCCATCTGCGACCCAACCAGCCTACAAGCAGCTGTGGGTCCTCTACGACGGCCTGGAGGGGCCCCACAGGAACCAAGACGCTTGAGAGGGCCAGGTGTAGGGGGAAAGGGTTCATGTTGGGGTGCAAGCAGGGCCTGGTGTTTCCCTTGGCGTGTCAAGCAGGGCAGGGCTGCCCCCGCACCCCGCCCCACCCAGCAGGTAAACAGTCTCCCCACCACTGAACCCCACACCCCGAAGCCCACGGCCCCACCCTCGGCTGCCTGCCAGGTGCCTGGGACAGGAGCCGCGCCCGCCTGGAGGAACGTGCACCCAGGCAGGCAGCTGGTTTCATGTGGGGGAACGGTAGCCCTAAGGGGATGACGAGAGGCAGAGAGACAGAGACAGAGAGGGGAGAAAGAGAGGAGAGAGGAGAGAGTGAAAGGAGGAAGAGAGAGGGAGAAAGAGAAGAGGGGGAAGAAGAGAAGAGAGAGACCGAGCTGGGGAGGCCCCGGCCATGACCCCTGGCCACAGCCCTGCCCCGTGGGGTGCTCATCTTGGGATCCAGAAGCATTTCATACCTCCCTGCATCCTCCCTGGGCCCCCTCGCAGCCCCCATTGGGAGGGAGGGGGCCTGCAGTGGCTGAGGGGTCAAGCAAACCCCTCAGAAGCAGCAGATCTCGGCTCAACCCCCAGCACTGCAGGGCGGGGACCCCAGAGGCGAAACAAAACCAATAAGGGGATCAGGGGCGGCCAGCTGCCCGCCTAGCCCGGGCAAATGTGTTTGCGCTTGAAGGAAACTTCTCCAAAGCCCCACGGCAAGTGACAAGACCATCTCCTCCTCGGTGCTCTCCTTCCCAGGTACTCCCGACTTCTCCTTGGATCCAGGAAACAGAGTCGCCAAGTTGCCAAAGACACCACCAAGCCTGGGTCCCTCTGTTCCACCAACCACTGGTGCCTCGCAGGGTTTGATTCCGGCATCCCATAGGATCCCCTGAGCACCGCCAGGACTAATTCCTGAGTGCAGAGCCAGGAGTAAACCCTGCGCGTCGCCGGGTCTGACCCCTAAGATGATAGAAGATAGATAGATAGATAGATAGATAGACAGACAGACAGACAGACAGACAGACAGACAGACAGACAGACAGACAGACAGATGATAGATAGATAGAAAGATAGATAGATATAGGCAGGCAGATAGATAAATGAGTGAATAAATACATAAATAAATAAATAAATAAATAAATAAATAAATAAACAAACAAACAAATGCAAGCCCTTCATTTTAAGCCAAGTATCGGATGTAGCTCTGGTGTGGCATGAGAAGGGAAAAAGGAAAAAAGAGAAAAGACACTAGGGTCAGAGTGAGGGAGAGGGGGAAGAGAGGAAGGGGGAAGAGGGGGAGGGCACTTCCTTGCTGGCGATCATCCAGTTCCATCCCCAGCACCACAAAGGGTTTCCAGAGTCTTGCCAGGAGCAATCCCTGAGCACAGAGCAGGTGTCCCTAGCCTACTAGCCCCCACCCGCCATAATACATACTAGAGAGACGGACGGATGGACGGACGGATGAATGGATAGACAGTTTTCCGGGTCACACCCGATGATGCTCAGGGGTTACTCTTGGCTCTGCACTCAGGAATTACTTCTGGCCATGCTTGGGAGACCATACAGGATGCCAGAGATCAAACCCAGTTCGGCTGCGTGCAAGGCAAATTCCTCACCCACTGTGCTCTCTCTCTGGCCTCCCATATAATTGTTTTTAAAGGCGTTTGTTCAGAACCAGTATAGGTTTTGGGAAGAAGGCAGAGAGGGCTACCGACTTGTGCTAAGGACCCCCCTGACTCCTGCCTTTGGACTCAAGCTCAGAGTTTTTTGTGTTTTGTTTTGGGGCCACACCCTGCAATGCTCAGGGGTCTCTCCTGGCGGTGCTCAGGGAACCCTATGGGATGCCAGGGATGGAGCCCGGGTTGGCCACGTGCCAGCAAACGCCCTTGCCCTTGCCTTGCTATACATCCTCTCTGCCTTGCGGCAAATGCCGTTGCCTTGCTCTGGCTCCGGCCCCTCAAGTTCTGAGCTTCTGTCATGGTTGGTTGTGTTGTGCGCAGGGTCAGGAGTAGACCCCAGGTCCCACCCGTGCAAGGCCAGAGCTTTGGCTCAAGAAAGGGCTACTCGGCCCGGGGGCAGACATTGGGGCATCTCCATTTGGAAGGGACGTGTGGCGTCTGTCTGTCGTGCTGGAGGCGTCCCTCCACTCCGAAAGGTCCTTCTGAAGGAGAGCAGAGAGGAAACAGAGCCACAGGACTCCACAGGACAGGAGCCACAAAACAGGAGTGGGATGAAAGTGCTTGTCCCTCAGCCTCTGGGGCTCCCCGGGGAAGCCCATTCGGGGACCTCAGCCCCCAGTCTTGAGTGTCCTGGACAGGCGGAGCCAGTGAGCTCGTAGGCTACAAGGCTGAGTGCTGCCGGCCAGAAGCTCTCGAGGACTCGAACTGAGCAGGAGACACGCAGGCTTCTGTGGCCAGGAAGAAGCCCAGAGCACTGCCAGGTGCTGAGGGGGCCCCACGGGGCAGCAGGCTGGACAGCAGGGGCCTGTCTGAGCCCCCACACAGGGGTCACCGTGCCCAAACACTGATTTTTTGATGGGGGTGGGGGACCTCTTGTCTTAGCTCCAGGTCTCTTGGCTCCAATTCATTTTCTTTTCTTTTTTATTTGTTTTTTATTTGGTCAGGGGCCATTCCTGGTTGTGCTCAGGTCTTCCTCCAGGCTCTGAGCTCAGAGGTCACTCCCGGCAAGCTCAGGGAGTGTGTGGGGTGCTGGGCATTGAACCTGGGTCAGCCGTGTGCAAGGTAAGTGCTCGCCCAACCCATTTTCAAGCTTGGCTTACCCCAGATCTAGGTTGCCCACTGCCCCCATTCTCCCTTCAGTTCCTCTCACCACACTCTGCGATGGCCCTGGCCATGGTTAGGGGTGCTGTGGTGGGTGGTCAGCAGCCCTCTGCTTCCTTGATCTCTCCTGACCTTGCCGGTGCTGGCCAGCACCTGGACCTTGGATGAGAAGACCAGGAAAGGAAGCACTTTGAGAAAGACCCCACAGGACCCACTGTCCACAATATTCCCTTTATTGATCACAGTTATGAGGTCTTGTCCACTGGAAAGGGGCCTGCAGAGTGGACAGGGAGAGACAGAGATCCAAGCCCACACACAGCCCAGCCACCAGCCCACCCCGTTGCAGCCTCGAGACCAGCCTGTGCCTTCAGCATCAACAGGGTTTGGGGACAGGGACGCCCACAGAAGGCTGGCGGGGCAGGAGACGAGGGGAGGTCTCCCCAGCATTCACAGAGCAGGTCTCAATCCTGGGGAGCAGGTGAGTGTCTGAACACGGGCTCATGCATGGCTAACACCATGCCCAGCTGCCTGGCAAATGGTGCCCGCCCAGGACCCAGGTGCCCTTAGAAGGAAGAGGGTAACAGGCTTGGTTCGCATTTGGCACAAATGGGCTAAAATCTGGGCTCCCAGAAGGCATGGAGGCCCCTGCCAACATGACCCCTGCCCCCTCCCCGCCCACCGACTCATTTCCGGAGGCTTCGACGTCTATGATTCCCTTGAACCTGTTCCTTGCCCCGCCCCACACCAGCTCCCTGGAAAATTCCCACAGAGCCTGCTGCAGGGATAGGCCAGTTCACAAGTTACTGAATGCCCCACCCCAAGTCCCCACACCCCGGGAGCCCCGGCTAGGAATCTCAGTTAAACCCGTGTACCCAGACAGAAGGAGGCTGGCTAGTATCCCCAAGCCTCTTAGTAGAACGAAGACAGACAATGAGCTTATCCAAAGAAACCTCGCAGGGTTGGAGGTGGTCATCTGCAGTGACCACCGTGCACTTGGAATCCACAGTGAGCAAGGGGGCTCAGGCCAGAAGCCCCCTCTTTGCTCAGGATGCAGTCTCTGGGCTCGGGCGTTCTCATGTCCTGCGTCTCGGCCTCGATGTTCAGCAGGAGAGGGATGTAGCTTCTCTTCCCTGGCTCTGGGTCCTCGGAGAGATGGGGCGGGAGAACAGGGGGCCGGCCTCGCGGTTACATGCCGGCCGTCTGCTCAAGTCCCTCAGTCAAAAGGCTCCAAAAGCGTCTCTCTTGCTAGTGTCCTCCAGTGCCCTGCAGGAGTGGCCACTGTGTCCAGTGGGGGAGGGCAGGTGTCCAGTGGAGGACCCTCTGCCCAGGGTCTGGTCATCACACCAGGAGAGGCGTCCACTCGGGGGCCACGGTCACTGACATTGCAGAAAAGCCGCGTCCACCCTCCACAGCCAGCTCAGAGGAGCCTGGTCAGAGTCCATCGGGTAACGAGGTGAAAGGGAACAAAAGAAATGAGGTTTTGATGCGAAGGAAGAGGCCTGCGGCCTGCAGACGCTGACCACACCGTTTCCTCTGGCTGGGCCCGGCGGGTTTCTGGCATTAGCCCAGGCCAACGTCCAGTGACATCATTATCACGAAGCCCAGGATGGAGGCCCAGGATGCCAGCTTCCCGTTACCGCTAGAGGGAAGGAAGGCAGGAGCACCATCAGGCCGGAGGCACTGGGGACCCCGCGTCTGTCGAGATGCTACCCGCCACCCTCCACGAGGTGGCGAGTACTGCAAGACATTTCCTGGACTCACTCCAGGCCAGACAAATGGATGTCCACAGGCCAGCCCAGGCGACTAGCCCCTGAGGTCGAGACTAGTGTCCTTCCCGTTTCACTGGGAGGGAAACTGAGGCACTGAGCAGCCAATGCCCAAGGCTACTCCCACGGCTCTGGAATGTGGCCACGATCTCCCGAAGCTATGATTTAATCTGACCCTGTAAACTGGCCTCAAAAGCCATCTGCTGGGAGGATCCAAATGAATGCCAAGTGTGCGGCACCCCTGGCCCCATCCCTGGCAGCCCACCCCCCCACTGAGCACTGTCTGGAGAGAGCCCCAAGCACAGAGCCAGAGCAGACAGACCCTGAGCTGAGTCTGGTGTGTATGGGACGAGATGTGAGGCTTGGGTTAACGAAGCTCAACTCTGCCCTCCCTCGTGGAGTTCCCCGGCAGGAAAAGGCACAAACACAGAACATGAGCCGACACCAGGGAACATCTCCGCCATCTGTCAATCAGCTGTGACCTATCAGCTACCTACCTACCTACCATCCCAAGCGGTGGGTGCTTGCGTGGGTCTAGTTGCCCTCCATCCATCCGGTCATATCTACCATCTATGTATATATGGAGTTATCTGCCTACACACCCATACATACATACGTCAACCCACATACCCATTCATCCAGTCATATATATCACGTATGTGACTACCACCCATACCCATCATAGCCATCATATAGTAACTATGTAGCAACTTACCTACTTATCCATCCATCCATCCATCCATACTCCAGTACCCATCCCCTGCATCTATCCATCCACCCATGCACGCATCCATCCACCCATGCACTTATGTCCATCATGTATATATCTATGTACAAGATACCTATCTATCCATCCATCCACCCACCCACCCACCCATCCATCCGTTTATCCATCCACCCACCCACCCAACATCCATCCATCCACCCATCCACTCAGATCAAATCCATGCCCCCTTTTCACCAATTTATCCAGCCACCCTCCATCTGTCTGACCTGTCTGTCCATCTGTCCACCATCCGTATCTGTCAGCTCCATAGTCACCCCATCCACCCTCCATCAGCCGCCCACCTGTTCTCTACCTATCGACAGAGAAAGTGTGAGAGAAAATGGGGATGATATACAAAACAAGCATGGGTGTCACTGGACTGTGGAGTGCGGCGTTGCCTAGGGTCACCCGCCAAGCTCTTGGTCCCACAAGTTAGTCCTCAACCACTTTGTTCACAGTGTGTGTGTGTGGGGGGGGGGGGGCGCAGTGCTGGGGAGGGACAGGAGGACGCAGAAGCAGAACCGAGGAGCAGTCAGTGACCAGGGCTGGGACGGGCCTGCGCAGACAGGGAGGCTCCCACCTGATCTGGGCCTCGGGGATGATGTCGTCCATGACCACGTAGACCATGGCGCCTGCAGCGAAGGCCAGCGCGGGAGGGGAGCAGGGGCTCGGCCAGCACCACGGCAAAGGCTCCGAAGAGGCCAGACAGAGGCTCCACCATGCCGCTCAGCTGCCCGTACCTGAGGGGACAGACAGTGCCAGCCCGGCCAGAGGCAGGGGAACAGGGCACCGGGACCAGGTGACCGGTTCCAGGCCTATATGAGCCGGACACGTGGGCCCCTGCCCCCCCTCTTGTTCTAGCACCTTCTCCCCCCTCAACTCACCAGCCAAGCGCCCACTTCCCGCCAGCCCTCCCTTTCCCCCTCCCCACGGGCTTTTCCTTTTTCAAGTTTTTCTGTTTGCAGCCACGGCCTAAAGGCGCTGGATCACACTTACCCCCGCCATGCCCTCCTGGCCTCCGGCTCAAGGGTGGGGCCATTCACGGTTATGCAACCAACTCTGATCCCCGACTTCTCGGCACCCGGAGAAAGCCCATCCCACAGGCAGCCGCTCCCCATTCTCCCTCCTTCCGCTGGCAACTCCACACAGTCTCTGCGGATTTGCCTCCTGGGATGGGTCACACCTGCCGAACCCCACAACCCTCTGTGCCTGGTTCTGGCTCACGTCCTCGAGCAGGAAGTTTCTAGGGCGGGGCCTCGGTGCTGGGACTTGCTCCTGCCGTTCCCGGCCCAGTGCTCCCCCTGGGAGGGTCCCCAGGCTAGGCGTCCGGATCAGGCACTGCTTAGGCTGCTGTCTGGTTTCCTTTGATTTATTTTGGCTTTTCGGGTCCCACCCGGCAATGCTCAGGGTGGCTCTACACGCAGTTATTCCTGGCGGCGGCGTGGGACCATATGGGATGTTGGGAATCAAACCTGGGCCAGCTGTGTGCAAGGCAAACGCCCTCCCGCTGTGTTATCTTTCTGGTCCCTCAGGACAGAGCCTCTAAGTCAGCCTCACGCCGGGACCGGCTGGGCCTCCAAGCAGAGCATTTTCCCAGCTGGTGCAAGGCTCTGAGTCGGATTCCCTTCGAGGATCTGCAGGGGGACCCTAACACCGCAAGGCCTGAGCACCCAACTGCCACGCCCATGCTCTAGCCGGGAGTAAAGGCGCTCGTCCGACACAAGGCCCAGCCAGGGCCATCCTCATCACCGCGTAAGGCCCCCTGAGCACCAGCAGGGGTCACTCCTGAGCACAGAGCCAGGAGCACTACTGGGTTGGCCCAACTCACACCCCCAAAAACACAAACAAAAAAAAACAAATTCTTCTAGTCTGGATCTGCGGTGATCGGGCCAAGGTCCAGGCTGAACCCCAAGAAAGCTGGCCTGCTGGCCAGGGAGGGACACCCAGAAGCAGCTAATTCTGCAGGCATTTTAGAGGGGGAGTGTGTGACCCCAACCTTGCCATGGTGAGAGGGCTGACACGGGCTTTGGGTGATGCCAGATGCCGCGGCGAGGCAGAAGCCCCGGTACCGCTCCGGCGTGTGGCTGAATCCTCAGCGTGTGTCTCTGGCCTGTGGGGCGGGGCGGGTGGGGGTCTCGGGCTTTTCTCCCCTGAGTTCGCCCTCCCCCATGGTCGCGGCGTGGACAGCGTCACCCAGGACGTACCAGAAGGCTTTCCAGGTGGAGCATCCGGCTCCTCGCAGCGGGAGGCTGACGGCCAGGCCCTCGGGGAAGTTCTGGATCCCCATCCCCAGCGCCAGGTTCCTGAAAGAGAAGGCTGCTGAGGGGTGGTGTGAGGGTGCTGGCCCGGTCCCAGCACTCCTGAGCCCCCAGGAGCGATCCCGAGCACTGAACCAGGAGTAAACTCTGAGCGTCGCTGGGGTGCCCCCAGACCAAAAATAAATAAAACTGAAAGACGGTGGTGGGCCAAGGCAGGGTCTGCCACGAGCCCCTTCATGGGTGTCAGAAATCCTTAAGGAAGGGGCAGTCAGGGGCGTGAGGGGCAGCAAGACCCCAAGGAAGGGGGTCCGGCGTTCCGGTCCCTACCGCTCTCCTGGGGCCTGGGACCCGCTGACCCGGCTGCACCGCTTTGTACAGACCAACAAGGGGGGCCACCTTCCGTCTACTGGGCAGCCTAGAAGTAGGGCGGGGCCAGGGCGGGGCCAGGGGCGGCCAGACAGGGTGGGGGGGGGCGGGGGACAGGGCCAGGGCCGGCCAGACAGGGTGGGGGGGGGGGACAGGGCCAGGGCCAGGGCGGCCAGACAGGGTGGGGGGGCGGGGACAGGGCCAGGGCCAGGGCGGCCACACCCACAGGGTCCAATCGCTCACGAATGGAGAGGGCGGGTCATGCATCCTTTGATTTTATTTTTATTATTTTTTGTGTTTCTTTTTTGCTCTTTTGGATCATACCTGGAGATGCTCAGGGGTTACTCCTGGCTCTGCACTCAGGAATTACTCCTGGCGGTGCTTGGGGATCCTACGGGATCACTGTATCACTGTATCACTGTCTCCCGTTCATCACGATTTGCTCAAGCGGCCCCGTCTCTCCATATGACCTGTCTCATCGTAGAGCCAAGGGACCTGCTGCTCCAGGAATAAAGAGCCTCAAACCATTCCATCATTCCCATCCTATGGGATGCCAGGATCAAACCCAGGTGGGGCCCTATGAAGACAAATGCCCTCCCTGCTCTACTAGGTGCTAAAGAAATGGGATGGGGAGGACCGGAAGGTGCCTGCCATAGAGGCAGGCAGGGGGACGGGAAACTGGGGACATTGGCGGTGGGGACGGGGTGACTGTATGACTGAAACCTGATTACAAGCAACTTTGTAACTGTGTATCTCACCACGGTCCAGTGAAAAGAGATTTTTTAAAAAAATATTTTAAATTATAAAATAATAAATGGAACAGGAGGGACCGAGGCTCTGGAGCTCCTGGAGTGACCTCAGCGCCCCTCTGGACACACAGGGTGCCTCCACCCCAGGTGCTGGCTGTGATTCCCTCTTCAGCCTTTTTGGAACACGAGGGGCTGCATGACTTGCCCACGGGCCGGTGCCAGGCTGGGAGAGGGGTATAGAGATGGTCACTCACGGCGCCCTGTGACCAGGCACCCGTGAAAGTGAGGCCCTGTGAGTGCCCACTGCCAAGAAAATGTCTTGGCTCACAAAGGCTTGCGGGAGGGGCCGGAGCGACAGCACAGCGGGAAGGCGTCTGCCTTGCTGCGGCCGACCCAAGTTTGATCCCCAGCATCCCATATGGACTTCCCTCTCCTCGGAACTCCACCCAGCAGACCAGCCTATCACAGCCTGGCTTGTGGCTACACGGGTTCATCAATAAATGCTGGATATCAGAGGTGACTGCAAGAGTATGCTACCTGCACGGCAGAGCCTGGCAAGCTACCCGTGTCGTATTTGATATGCCAGATACCAGTAACAATTATAGGCCTCATTCCCATGACCTGATGGAATGGTTTACTGGTGCCCGCTTGGAGCAAATCGGCGATGAACGGGAAGACAGTGATACAGTGATCCCATATGGTTCCCGAGCACCGCCAGGAGTAATTCCTGAGTGCAGATCCATGAGGAACCCCTGAGCATCGCTGGGTGTGACCCAAAAAGCAAAACAAACAAACGCAAAGGCAGTCAGAGGGAGCACAGCCAGGCTGAAGACCGAGGCGGGGTTGGGGGCTCCCTGGAGCAGCCCCCTCAGAGGCCCCTTGATCCCCCAGCACCCCCAGGACATGAGAAGAGGGTACCCCAGGAGGTTACGGGCAGACAGGAAGGGGCATCATCCACTTTACAGCCGGGAGGAATCCAGTCATCAGCTCGGGACAGCTGTGGGGTGCAGGCGGTCAGCCCGGCTCCCCTGTCCTGCCCCAGCCCTGGAATGGGGAGACAGTCCAGCAGGAGACATGGGGACGGGGTCACTGACTCCCACCATGGTTTGGGACAGCCACTGAGCCGGAGTCTGCTCTTCGCCCTCAGCTCAGCTCACAGGGTCACAGCTGGACACGGGAAGAAGGGGGAGGACAGGGACAGATGGGCCTTGTCCGAGCATGGGGCTCTGTCCCCTCGTTCGGTGTCCTTCCTCCAGGCCCTGACAGATGGGGGGGCCTCGAGGTAAAGGGGATGGTTGCTGCCCACAGCCGACATGTGAAAGCTTCAAGGGTCTTCGAGGTCAGCCCCGGGTCTCCCAGGCCAGTCCCCAGCATGAGGACTCTTGGCCACTCCAGGCTGGCCTGCGGCTTCCCGGGAGGGATGCTGGAACCCTCAGTGGCCCCAGAGCAGCCATTACTCCCTCTGCTCTTTTCCGAGGGACTGGGCCGTGCTCTGGCCTGCTCCGGGACGCAGGGACAGCGGGAGGCCATTACTGCACAGGCCAGTTTGCCAGTGGTTGAGGATCCTAAGGGCCCTATTGTAACCGCCTGACTCTGCGGGTGCCCCAGCGACACATACCTGGTCCCTGCCTGACCCTGGAGCTGCCAGCCCAAGGTGGGGCTTCCGTAGAAATCCTTGCCCACCGCCCCAGCCCCCCAGAAGCTTGCCCACATCCTGCCCGAGCTGCAGTCCTGATAAGCAGCACAGAAACCCTATTCTTCTGGCCCTGGCAAGCCCGACCCTCTGGCCGGCTTGGGCATGGCGCTGCCAGCCCAGCCAGTGCCACACCCGCGGGATCCCGCCAGGCCCTCCCAGCAGGCGCCGCCTCGCTCCCGAGCACTTCTGGGCCCTGCACCCGGCAACCTTCTCTGTGCCCGCCCACCCCGCTTCACACGTGCCCTCCGACTCCTCTGCACACGCACACATACTCTGACATGAGAACTCATACATGCAAGCACACATGTTCACACATGGTCTTCTAGAGGAACACACACAGCAGGCACATGTTCACACAAGGTCATACACAGGAACACACGCATGCAAGCACACACGCTCACACACTCTGACACAGGAACTCTGACACACATATAGGTGCACATGTTCATACATGACCTTACACAGGAACACACACATACAAGCACATGTGCTCACACATGGTCTTACACAGGAACTCAAGCAGATGTTCATGTAAGAAACATGCACACATGATCATGTAAGGAACATGTACATATGTGTTCATACATGGATGCAGAGATGCAGACACAAACAGACACATCCTCATATAGGGGAATATGCACGCATGTTTATGCATAAGCACATCCAGGCATAGACTGAGAAGCAAATACATGCACTTTCATATAGTAGACATGAATGCAGAGGGACATATAAATACACACATGTTCACAGGAGCAAGCACCCATATGTTCATGCAGGAACACACATGCAAACACATACAGATTAAAAAGCATGCAAGCACACAGGACATGTGCAGCTGTATGTTCACCTGGCGACATGCATGCACACACTGATACACACAGGAACATACATGCACAACTAATGCACACAAGCACACACATGCACACAGTGGTATACACAATAATACACATGCACCCACTGATACATGGGAACACACATGCACACACTGATACACACAGGAACACATGCACACACTGATACACACAGGAACACACATGTACAACTAATGCACAAAAACACACATGCTCACACAGCAGACCATGCAGCCGTATGTTCACATGGGACCACACATACACAAACACACTCACAGGGCCTGCACACGCACACGCCTGTCCACACAGGCCCGAAGAGTAAACAGACACTCATTTTCATTCCCGACCCTCTCTCCAGGCCAGGGGTAACAGGATGCCCGGGGCAGCTCCGGGACGGGACAGGAGCGACCCCAACCTACACCTGCCCCAGCTGGGACCAGGCGGCCAGCCCTGAAGCTCCTGTGCAGGTCTGTGGGGTGGAGGCGGCCAGGTGGCAAGGGACAGCATCGCCCACGGGCACCACAAAGATATCCTCGGGGGGGCCGGCGCGGCAGAACAGCGGGGAGGGCTGCCTTGTGCTCGACCTGACACCAAGTATGGTTCAGGAGTAAGCCCTGAGCACTGCCGGGTGTGGCCCAAAAGCAAATAAATAAAACAAAGTGCCTGGAAATGAATGGAGGTTCGCTGGGGGGGGGGGGGCGGCAACTCTTGAGCCTGCCCACTGCTAGCAGGGTGGACACACACTAAGGATTCAGAGTTTCCAGGTGCCATGAGTGTCCTGGTGGGGACTAAGCCCCTAGACCCCCTGCGTTCTCATGACAGAAGATCCTAGAAGGTGGGATAGGACCCGCGAGGCTGGCTGGGAAGAGCTGGTCAGCCCGGAAGCACCCAGAAACCCAGCAGGTGGGAGGTGGGGGGCCCTTGGCGTTTGTCCCCAGAGGAGGCGAGACCCGGGGCAGCGGGCAGCTACTGTCTGTGTGCGGGCAGGGCCCACGCAGGGGCCCGCACTCCCACCTCACAGCTGCTCCCCCTTCAACTCCAACCCTGGGGCTCAGGCCTGGTCCGGGGCAGAGAAGGTCGCCTAAGGGCAAACGCAGACGGACAGGTGGGCCTGGCCCTGGCAGGACGTGAGGGGCAGCTCCTGCTCAGAGGCTGGGGGGGGACAGGGTGGGGCTCACTCGAGCACACCCACCCCCTGTACCGCAGCCAGGCCCTGAGGGGAGCGCAGGAGGAGCCGACAGGGTTAGGGTGTTTCTGCGCTCACAGCTTTCACTTGAGTCTCGGGGCCAGGGCCAAGGGGAGCCCAACATCCCCCTGTGATACACGCCTGCCATCGGGGCTGAGAGTCAGGGCCTAGAGAGAGCTCAGGGGGCTGAGTGGAGCCCGGGCCACCCCCTCCACCCCTGGCTGCCAGGAGCAGTTCCAACATGGAGAAGAACCCCAAATATCTCCAGGGGTGGCCTCCAAACAGAAACAGACACAGTACTGGGTAAGGGGCTCAACCCCAACCACTCACCCCATAGGATCCCCTGAGCACTGCCAGGAGTGAGCCCCGAGTACAGAGCCAGGAGTCAGCCCTGAGCACAGAGTCAGGAGTGAGCCCTGAGCACAGAGTCAGGAGTGAGCCCTGAGCACAGAGCCAGGAGTGAGCCCTGAGCACAGAGCCAGGAGTAAGTCCTGAGCACAGAGCCAGGAGTGAGTCCTGAGCACAGAGCCAGGAGTCAGTCCTGAGCACAGAGCCAGGAGTGAGTCCCGAGCACAGAGCCAGGAGTCAGCCCTGAGCACAGAGCCAGGAGTCAGTCCTAAGCACAGAGCCAGGAGTGAGCCCCGAGCACAGAGCCAGGAGTGAGCCCTGAGCCATGCTAGGTATGGCTTGAACAACCAAAGAAAAGAAAGCCAAAGAGACCCAAAAAGAATAAATGTGTCTCTCCGCTGCCTTCTTTGCGCCCCTTCTCTGGGTCAGCGGACAAACCACGGATGTTCCCATTGGTGAGGGCTCAGGCTGCAGTCCCTGTCTGGGCTGTCCCCAGCAAGCCTGGTCCCAGGGAAATGGCTGGTTCTCTGCGGGGTTGAGGTGGACGTTCAGGCAGCCTCAGGGCCCCTGGCTGGGGCCACCAGAACCACCGCTGGCAGTTCTTGGCTACTTCGGGGTGCTACCTGCTCGGGAACTGCAGGCCCAGGGATGGGACTTGAGGCCTCGAGTGAGCAAGGCCTGTGCTCCAGCCCACAGGCCACTGCCCTGAGCCCTGCAGCCAGCAACTGGTAGAGACCCCCGGTTGCTTCCAACCCACCTGAGAGAGCATCTACCCTGCATGTGGGACTGGCAGGTAACGGTGCCCCGTGTCCAGGAAATCCTGGAGGGGCCGGGGCAGCGGAGATGCGGCTGACAGAGCCCGGGGGAGCTGCTCTGACAGGCGCTGCCTTGTGGCCGCCCCTCCCTGGCCCCTCCATGCCCCTGCTGGGAGTGCTTGTCTTTCTTTCCAGAGATGGCAAGTGGCCTGCCAGGCTGGAGGGCAGGGGCGGGGAGCTGCCTTGCGTGCTAAGCCAGCTGCACGGGCGGGTGGGGCGCGGCCTTGGGGCACCCCAGCCCTTCCCAAATACGGGGCTCCCCACACACCTCCGCAGGGCGGCGTGAGCAGCAAGTGGGTGATGTCATGGGCCGCCCTGAACAATTGCGCTTTTCAGGGTGACAACAATGATAACATCAAAAGGCAGTACAGGAAGGCCAGCGCGCGCTCCAGGAGTACCCAGGGCCGGCGGGCAGCGGGGCCAGGACAGGAAGACGCAGCCGACAGACCGACAGAGCCCTGGGGCTGCCAAGACGCTTCACTCTCCTGTGTGCAGAGGAAGCCGCTGGCTCCCTGCTACCCTCCACCCCCGTCCCCAGCACCAGACCTGGAAAGAAACGCTGCCCCGAGCCGGAACCTGGGACCCGGCTTCCTGCAGGACAATCCCGCTGCACAACTCCAGGAGGCTCCACTCTCAGACACTGCAGCCTCCACGGAGTGGCGTGTCACATGACACCAAGGTGCTCAAGCAACTGTGACCTCCAGAGTGCCCTAGAGCACCTGAGCGAGAGTCCAGAGGGTGGGACATCGCCTAGCACGCAGCGGACCGGCTTTGATCCCTGAGCACCATCAGAGTGCAGAGCCAGGAGCAACCAGGTGTGACGACAAACCAAAAACGGAGGCAGATCCCGAGGCCCGTGAGTTGGCGCAAAGGGCTGGCGCACACGAGGTTCTCGGTAGCGGTGGCAGCTGGAGCCCTGAGTGGCGTCAGAGTCGAGCGTCTTTCTCCCCGCCCACATCCTCCCACCACCTCCATCCCCTCCTCTCTGCCTTCCCAATCTTCTGAGCTCCGCATACACCTTACAGGCCTGCTCTGTTTATTCTCCGTTTATTCCAATGGAATTTGTGAAATCCCATTTATACCCTTTCCCCTCTACTCACAGCAAAGCTTCCTATAAAGCCCGTCCTAAAAGGCCAGTTGGGAGGGCAGGTGTCGGGTCACTCACAAAAAGCCCCTTGAACTCAAGCCAGAGTTTCCAAGGGCTTAAGGTCCTTCTTGGTTACACACGCTGGTGGGACGCTCGGGTGTGAATCACCGTGGACCGGCGATGCCTCACGCGCAAACAGTGAGGAGCAAGAAGGCACTGAAGAAGTGAACGTGAAGCGGGAAGTGGAGACAAAGGAATGTCCCCCTGACTTGGAAACTTCCAGAACATTCCAGAACATTCTTGGTCTAATGACAGAGCAGCAATTCAGGTATTAACTAATCCTTTGGGCTCTCTGCCACAGTGCAGTTGGTGGGAGAGGGGGCAGATGCGGGGCAACCCCCTGCCCGCCCAGGGCAAACCACAATGCCTGGCAGAGCTCATGACCCTGAGACAGGGTTGGGGGCGGCCCAATGCAAGGCAGGCTCTGAGAACAGGGCAAGGATTTTTTTGGGGAGGGGCTTTTTGGGGGTCATACCCGGCAATGCTCAGAGGGTCCTCCCAGGCTCTGCACTCAGGAATCACTCCTGGCAGTGCTTGGGGAACCCTATGGGACGCCGGGCATAGACCTGGGTCGGCCACAGGCAAGGCAAACGCCCTCCCCGCTATACTATCACTCTGGCCTGGACGAGCAGAGGAAGCCCACCTGCGCTGTGCAGTGAGGCTGAGAATCTGAGCTCCAGCCCCGCCACATCAGCAGGCTCGATCACCCACTACCCCCGGCACGGCCAGCACCACAGTGACCGCTGCATTCAGATCACAGACACATCTCGAGCAAGCAACCACGGCCAGGCAAGGGACGCAGAAGGGGTCGGTCGCAGAGCTCGGTCCTGAGCACCTTCACATTCACTGCAGTGACCTCGAGGACACTCAGCGTGAGCCTGACCACCTCCCCCTCTAGTCCTGGAACAGTGCCGTTTCAGGGTGGCCTTTAGGGGGCTCTCGGTTGGGCTCGGATGCTACAACCACGTAACAGGGAAGGTGTGGCGGGGGCCCAGTTCTGGGGGTGGGGGATGCACAGGGTCAGTGTGGGCCACAGCAAGGCCACTCCCAAGAACTCAGACCCCAGGGATGTGAAGCAGGACCCCCAATATCCGTCCCCCCCATCTTCCCGCCCCAAACCTCCCAGCAAGGATCACCACACACGAGAGGAAGCAGCCCGCCCCCACCACAACGGATCTACAGAGATGGGGCAGGGCACCCAGAAACCAGCAAGGCGAGGGGCGCCCAGGAGGCAGGACCTCAAAGACTCTTTCAGGGCCAGTGCGATAGGACACAGGGAGGGGGCTTGCCTTGCACGGGCTGGCCAGGACTCGATCTCTGGCAACCCAGAGGGTTCCTGGAGCTCCCCAGGGATGGTCCCTGAGCGTAGAGCCAGGAGTGATCCCTGAGCACACTGATGTGGCCCCTGAAGAAACAAATTACCAGGTGGGGGAAAGGGACCTCGGCCCCAACGGACACCTCCAGTCCTTTCTCGCACCAGAGAGCAGCTGTCAGCAATAAAATCATGGTAGAACAGGGGACGGAGTGATAGCCCAGAGGGTAGGGCATTTGCCTTGCACGTGGCTGGCCGATGCCGGCCCGGGTTCGATCCCCGGCATCCCATATGGTCCCCGAACACCGCCAGGGGTAATTCCTGAGTGCAGAGCCAGGAGAAACCCCCTGAGCATTGCCAGGTGTGACCCAAAAAGCAAAAAAAAAAAAAAATCATGGTAGAACAGACAGAAAGAGCAAGAAGGACTGAAGGAGGAAATTACTGTCACCCACTGCCACGGGCCCTGGGAGCCGCCCCCCATGCTGAGCGCATACGCGGGACCATCGGGGATCCTTCTGGCTTTGTGCCCTCGTCCATGCCAGCACCCTGCACCCCGCAGGCGCTAGGTTACTGCCATAATTCTTTTTATTGTTTTGGTTTTTGGGGGTCACATCTGGTGACCTCTGATACCCTGATGGATCTATCACATCTTCCAGAAAGGCAATGGAGAAGATTATCCAGGACTTCTACTCAAATCTCTTTGATAGCCACATCCACCTGCCCACATACCAAATTCCGCAGGATGGATATGTCATTTCCAACGTTCTCCCTTCTGAAATCCGACATGCCAATCTCGTCAGTAAAGAAGGGAACAGCACCAGGTCCAGACAAAGTCAGACCCGAACACCTGAAGAATCTGCCGTCGGTACTCATCAATACACTAGCTCGGCTCTTCACACGCTACCTGTCCGAATGCAAGGTGCCCTCCCAATGGAAAACCAGCAGGACAGCTCTACTGTTCAAGAAGGGAGACATTCACGACATCGGCAACTATCGCCCCATCTGCCTGTTGTCTGTCATCTACAAGCTGTTTACACGAGTCATCCTGAACAGGATTGGCAGAACACTAGATGAAGGACAACCATGCGAGCAAGCAGGCTTCCGGAAAGGATTCAGCACAATCGACCATATCCACACAGTAACCAAGCTCATTGAGGTTTGTAGGGAGTACAGGATGCCGCTCTGTCTCATGTTCATTGATTTACAGAAAGCCTTTGATTCTGTGGAGACTGAAGCGGTCATCAAGGCCCTAGCCAAAGAGGGTGTTCAAACCCAATACATCAAGATCCTTCGTGAGCTGTATTACGGATTCACCACCAGGATCTCACCATTCTACAAGGAAGTGATCACTGATGTCAAAAGAGGGGTTCGACAGGGTGATACTATTTCACCAAAACTCTTTAGCGCCACCCTCGAGAACATCATGTGACAATTAGAATGGGAAGGAATGGGAGTGAAGGTAGATGGTCGGCAACTACACCACCTCTGTTTCGCTGATGACATCGTTCTAATAACACCAAACATTAGCCAAGCAGGGCTGGCGAGCCCAGCGGGTAGGCGTTGCCTTGCCGGCTGGCCCGTGCCGGCCTGGGTTCGATCCCGGCATCCCATATGGTCCCGGCACCGCCAGGAGTAATTCCTGAGTGCAGAGCCAGGAGAAACCCCTGAGCCTCGGTAAAAAAAACATAGCCAAGCGGCACAAATGCTGGCTGACTTCGACCGAGAATGTGGAAAGATAGGTCTACAGCTGAATCTCAACAAAACTATGTTTATGAAAAATGAACTAGTTCCAGAGGCCCCATTCACTTTCAATGGAACAAACATCTCTGAATGCAGCTATTCCAGAATCAGGGATGCTGTCTCTGTTTGCCAAGGCATCGAAAATCAGATGGGCTGGACATGTAATGCGATTTGGAGACAACCGCTGGACTAGAGCCGTTACCGACTGGATCCCACGGGATGTCAAAAGATCACGTGGCCGCCCACCTACAAGATGGTCATACTTCCTGGTCAAGACCCTGAAGGAACGGTTTGAGGCTCTTCATATTCCTGAATCAACCAGATGCCATTGGGCTACATTGGCACGTGATAGGGTCTCCAATGGAAATGTTACTGGCGCCCGCTCGAGCAAATCGATGAATAACAGGATTCAAGTAATCAAGTGATCTGGTGATGCTCAGGGGTTACTCCTGGCTCTGCACTCATTAATTACTTCTGGCAGTGCTCAGGGGGACCATATGGGATGCCGGGATCGAACCCCGGGTCGGCTGCGTGCAAAGCAAATAAAATGCTCTACCTGCTGTGCTCTTGCTTCAGCCCCTAAAAACCTCCTAAGTCCAGAAGAAACTGCCCCCAATGTGCAGTGGGACGCCTCAGGCCCCCAAAGACACATCCGTGTTCTGGAAAAGTTTTTGTGGGTTTGCTTTTATTTAAAAAATAATTATTAGAATTTTTTTTTCAGAAGTTACTGAGCTCTGGAGCTGAGATCACCCAGGTAGCCGGGAGGGCTACAGACTTCTGTGAATGGGGTCCCGAGGGTCACAAGCATGGCAGATGCCCAGGGAAGCAGTGAGGCCCCGGGTCTCTGCCCAGCTCAGGGCGGCAGGAGGCGGCGAGGAAGAACGACTCTGTCCTGCCCTCCCCAGGAACTGAGCTGGGAGGGCCCCCTCCTAGTGCGAAGCCGCCAGAACTTTGTGCGGGCAGCTGGAGGAGGGGAGGCAGGGAGCTGAGCTTCCAGGACACCTGCAGAGGCCGGGAGATGGAGACGGGTTGTGGGGGGCAGACCTGGTGGGGGCAGAGTCTCCCAAGACAGGTAGATAGTAATTAAGCCAAGAGAAAAGTCTATGTAATTATAGCTCGCAGAGGGGCTGGGATAGCAACAGGCGAGAGACCTTCCGTGGGGGGGAGTGTGGGGGGTCAGGGCTCGGCTGGTATCCGTGCCCAGCCAAGGGCTCGGGGGCAGGAAGGAGCTTAGGGCTGCACCTGGGTCCTCGCCTGATCCTGACCTTGGCTCTGCGTCTGGTTCCTGCTTCCGTCAATCTCCAAACCCACCAAGGCGGGGTAATCCTTCCCCACACAAGCACAGTCATGGGCTATCAAAGGAGCCTGCCGAGACCTTCTCCAGATCAGAGATGCCAGTATTGGGGTGGGGGTGGGACTGGACACACCTGTCCCCCTCACAGAGACCAGGCTCTGGTGTGTCTCTCAAGGCCCCTCCCCACCCCCCCCCCCCCAACCCCCCCACCACCCTCTTCACCTTGGTCTAGCTGGACTATCCCCAGTGAGATTTGCAAGCCCTCCTCCATACGGGAACACTCAGGAGAGCCAGATCTCTGATTTCCATCTAATTTGTCTTCCGTTGCCTCCGACCGTCCTAAATCTGGACACGCAATGGCCCTCTCTGGCACTATGGCGAGCCGCCTACAACGGCGACATTAAATGTCAGATACTCTGATGCCCCTTATCACCGGCCCGCTGGAGTCCCACTCGCGTGTCCTGGAGAGCCCCGGATGCTAGATTATCCACTCATGAGGACAACAGCCTCCTACGACTGATTTCAGAAACTTGGTTTTGTGTCCAAGTCTTGGTGTTACCGTGGAAGTGAGGGAGGCCACTTCCACTGGCAGGTTCTCGTAGGACTGACCTGATTGGCTACTTTACTATATGGCAGTCTGACTTGTCTTTATCTGGGTGATCTGATTGGTCTTTGCCTTTGGGCAGGTCGTTATATGGACCATCCAACTGGTCACCTTGTGACCAATCAGTTGATTGAATTTACACAGGGTGTGACCAATCAGAGAGCAGAAAGGGCTAAGGGGTAGGCACGGTTTGCTGGAAAAGGGCGGCTGGCTTGCTGGCCTGAACCTGGAGGCTGCTATTGGACTCTTGAGAACCATCAATTAAGGGCTGTAACCTCGAAGACATCAGGCGGTTGGCGACCTACTGTCACCCGCTGTCCCCTAAGAACCCAGGGAACAGAGCGACAGTACGGAAGGGAAGGTGTCTGCCTTGCACGCGCCAACCTGGGTTTGGTCCCCAGCATCCCATATGGTCCCCTGAGCACTGCCAGGAGTAACTCCTGAGTGCAGAGCCAGGAGGAAACCCTGAGCATTGCAGGATGTGACCCAAAAGAAAAAAAAGCCCAGCCTGGCCGGAAGCTGGGGGTCACCCAGACGCAGTGGCCAGTCCAAGGCAAACAGCCTGTAGCACACAGGGTTTTGTGTCCTTACACACCAAGAGTCTAAAGCCCCGGATGTGCCAGGGAGGCAGGGGCGAGTGCCCCCAGCTGCCGGCAGGATCAGATCCCTAGGCGCACCCAGTCAGGGCAGGGTCCCACGGCAGCGCCCTCTCGGCTTGTCTGCCTGGCCCAGGCTCCCAGGGGCGCCGGGCTGACGCCCTCCCTCTGACTTGATTTCTACGTGGCTGTGCGGATCCGGAAGAAACTGTTGCGGGCACAACCCTGGGCTGCAATCCTGGGGGGTGGGGGTGGTAGTTTATTAGCAGACAGGAGCCACCCCAGTTCCAGTTATGACAGTCGCAGCCTTGTCCAGAAACAATGTGGCCTTTCAGAGGGTTTTCCGCCGGGGACAGTGGGTTTATAAACTGGAACCAGTGACCGGGCACGGCGTGGAGAGCTGCAAAGACTAAAACCCTTGTTCTCAGGGGCCGGGTTTAGTGTTATCCTGATAAGATAAACACCAGGACTGCTGGAGGGGTCACTTTCACGTTGATGGCTCCAAGTTGTGTAGACACACACACACACACACACACACACACACACGCACACACACTCAGAGCAGATCAAAGGCAGAAAGAAAAGCCACTTTGGGAAGGTTAGCGGACGTGGGGAGCTGCCCGGAAACAAACAGGGCTGGCTACTTCCTCAAGGTGGCCCCCGCCTCCCCACAACATAAAACTTTCTACCCTCTGGTGTCCTGGGTGGCAAAACTGGAAGGTTATGGTTGAAACCCCATGAGGCACAAATAGGGTGTGTGATAGAGACCTGTGTTTGTGGAGGTTGACAAATTTCCATAATGAAAAAAAAAAAAAAAAAAAAGGTCCACTGGACTGAATGGCTGGTGTTGGCTGAAGGTGGGGGGGGGTTTATAATTTAGAATTCTCCTTGTAGGCTTAAAACTGCAAAGAATGAAAAGGACTGGTTTGAAGATCTACAGCCTAGCTTTCTCCCATCCACCCATTCCTCCACCCATCCATCTGTCCATCCATCCATTATCCATCCATTCACCCATCATTCATCCATTCATCCATCCACCTGCCTGTTCGTCCATCCATCCATCCATTCATTGATTTGATTCAGCCTTTTTATTCATCCATTCATTCACTCATCCATTTCTCCATTCATTCAGTCATCCATCCGTCCATCCATCTGTTCGTCTGTCTATCCGTCGGTCCCTCCGTCCATCCATCCATTCATTCGTCCATCCATTCATCCATTCATCCATCCATCCATCCATCCGTCCATCCATCCATTTATTAATTTATTTGATTCATCCTTTTTATTCATTTATTCACTCATCCATTTCTCCATTCACTCAGCCATTCATCCATCCGTCCGTCCATCCATCCATTCATCCGTCCATCCATCCATCCATCCATCCATCCACATCCGTCCATCCATCATCCATCAATGCATTCATTGATGTATTTGGTTCCACCCTTTTATTTATCCGTTCATTTACTCATCCATTTCTCCATTCATCCATCCATCTCTCCATCGGCCAATTCATTCATCCATTCACTCACTCATCCTGCAGCGCACTGAGCTCCGCCCCACCCTGTGGCTCCTGAGACAGCCCTGCGGTGAAGCTGACATTGCTGCTCTAGTTCACACACTCTGGGGGACGGGGGACGGACCCCTGGGCGTACTTCCTCCACAACAAAGGGATCTTTCTGTGCGTGGGGAGGGGGTTTGAAATCACTAGACTAGGAAGGTGGGGCGCCTCTTGGGAATCTAATCCAGCCTCCTCCTTAAAACCTCCGGAGCTGGAGGAGGAAAATGGACTCCAGAAGCATCCAGCGTGTTCTGGACTGTTCCTACTTGGGCCCTCAGTGCTGGCAGCTGTGTCTGGGCCCTGTGAGTCGTCCGTGAGTCTCCAGCATTTCCGGGGCCCTGCTGCCCCCGCCTCAAACACTCCGGACAGACAGCCGCCTGGTCTGCCCCTGCTGGAAGGTCAGTTGGGAGCACAGACGAGGCCAATGCTGAATAGTGGGAGCTCAGGGCCAGGGACAAAGGCCTCCTGTGGGCTCCGGCCACGTGGTCCGCGTGCAGTGGCCAGGCGACAGCTGAAACTCCAGAACTCCGGGCTCTAAGGCAGCACTGATGTTACAGCCAGGAACCGAGTTTGGGGATGCCCCCCCAAAACTTCGGATACATGGCTCAAGGGCTAGAGCCCAGTTTTGCACGTGGGGAGCCCTGAGTTTAGCCCTGGCACCGCATGGTCCCCCAGCATTGTCAGGAAAGACCCCTGAGCACTGCACCAGGAGTAGCAAACCCCGCAGCACTGCCAGGTGAGGCCATCAAACTATAAGAACAACAAACAATAAAGAAACAAAGTCCGGCCAGAGGCTACGGGCCTGAGGACAGAGTGTTCTGAGCCGTCTCGTCAGAGTCCATCTGACTGTGGGGCCCTCACAGACAGCCTTTAACTTACTGGGCCATCACCCCTTTTCAGAAAACAATGACGCAGCGCCCTCAAAATGTTTTTTTCTTGGGGCCAGAAAGACAGTCCAGCAGGGAGGGCATTTTCTTACAAGCGGCAGACCCAGGTTCAATCCCTGGCTTCCCATATGGTCTCCCCAAGCACTGCCAGGAATAATCTGAGTGTAGAGCCAGAAATAACCCCTGAGCATCACTAGGTGCAACGCCCCAAAAAAAGGCCAAAAAGAAAAAAAAAATTCAGTTTCTTTAAGCAAAAACGTGGAACCCTCCCAACACACCCTAGGCTACGGCCCCTGGGACTGTTCCCGCCCCACCCCCAACTGAAGGGGCATCACCCACTCTGGAAGCTCAAGAATGTTGGGGGCCAATCCCGGAGGCTCCTCCTTGCACCGAGCAGAGATGGGGGCTCCCCACATCCGCCTCGCTCTGTACTCCCAGCCAGCCGGCTGAGTCCGGGGCCTGGCCGGTCACTCCGGGACATGAAGGCGCCTCCCCCACCCATCCCCGTGTCCCTCACGCTGGGCGCGCTACGCCCCCTGCAGACTCCCCACTTCTCCAGTGGCTAGGCCTAAAAGAGACAAGGAAGGGCCGGGGACAGGGCCCAGTGGCGAAGCGTTTGTTTAGCACATGCCAAGCCCAAACTAAACCCCCGCAGTGCAAGTACACCCTGAGAACCCCATTACCCGCCCACCCCGCACAGAGCCAGGACTAGCCAGAGCAATGCCAGGTGTGGCCCCGAGCAAAAAGCGAAACTGCCCGAGAAACAGCGAGAAGTCACGCAGCCCAGCAATCGCAGTGACCCCCGGGCTGGGTTTTGCCAAGCACCAGACAAGGATTGTGTTGTTGGGTTGGTTGGTTTTGGGGGTGGTGCTCAGGGATCACTCTGGGAGGGGCTCAGGGGGATCATCGGTGGCGACAGGGATTGGACCCTGGTTGGGCCGAGCAAGGCGAGTGCCCTCCCGCTTGCTGTGGCTCCAGCCCTGCAGTTGACCAAGCACTTCCGGTGCTTCAGGCGCGAGGGCTCAAGGCTGAGCCGGGCCTGCGGCACGCTGTCCTCGGAGACGGTAGAAAGCCAGAGAGGCGGCCGTGACCCCTGGATCCACCCCAGGGATCAGAAGGAGCAAAGGCACCTCGGGAGCCCCATGTGACGGGCCAGTACCCGGCACCTTCCTCGTCACTCCACACCCTCGGGTGCAGCTGGCGCGTCCTCCTGAGCCCCGGAACCTTCTCACTCTGCACCTTGGGGGAGCCCAGGTCTACAGCCCCAGGGATGGGCTCCAGGGGGGCCTGGGAAGGCAGCGGCTCTCCCCAGGGACCCACTGCTAGGGGCCAGGGCTTCTGGCTGCTGGACTTGGCCCTGAGTCAGGAGAGCCAGACACCCCCGGGCCCAGGGAGGGGTCAGGCTGGCCCGGAGGCCACGAGGAGAGGAAGTAAGGCCAGAATCAAACTGGGGTGAATCAAAGGCGCCATGCGGGCTCCACAGGCCCGGAAACCAGAACATCACGGGCAGAAGGACCAGGAAGGAGCTCAGGAAACAAGAGCCGACACGTGGGACCCAGGTAACAGTAAGGGCGAGGTGGGGGGTGTCCCTGGCGCTCCCCGGGAATATGTGACTGTGATGACAGGCTGGGCTGAGGGTGTGAAGGGAAAAGGGTCTGTTCGCCTCCCGGAGGCCCAAGTGAGGTACAATCCGGCAGGCAGCTGCTTCACCCCGAATTCTTAGCTGTGCACCCGGAAACTCAGACCCTCCGGTACGAGTCACTTCCTGCCTGGATCTCTCTCTCTTTCTCCCCACTTCTTTCTTCCTTCTACTTTCACAGCCCCCAGAAAGCCAGCGGTGGGTTCCGCTCCCGGAGAAGCCCTGGAGGTGATGTCTAATCTAGAGGTGAGGGACCCCTTGGTGTGTGTTGGGGCGCCGCCCAGGTGTCCCCGAGCTGCCAGGCAGTGAGCGGGAGTCCTCGTGGGTGCTCCCCCGCCCCCGTGAGTGACCCATGTCTCATCTGTCTACTTCCCTGAGCCCATCTGGACCGGGTGCGTTTAGGAGCCCGAATCCCTGCGCAAGTACGTGGTGTGTCTGGATGCGTTTCCGTCCCGCCCGGAAGGAAGGGCCACTGGTCTCAGGCAGAGGAAAAGGCGCGGGCCACAGTTATGCCAGCCTGGGTCTGGGGACACAATATCGCGACGGTTCCTCCCGCAGGCCTGGGCGCCTGCTGGCAACACCAAAGGGGGCGAGAGTCTGGCCAGGCCTGGAACGTTCCCTAAGGGCGTCGGGTTCCCACAGACCACACCCGCCGAGAGAGCCTAAAGGGCCGTGCAAAAACAAATAATTACTGAGCTGTTGGTAAACAGAGCCGCAGGAATCCGGCCTGTTGGCGCTTGCCCGTCAGACAGAACTTAATACCCTCTGCCTGGATTTCACTCCTGCCCCGACCCAAGTTCAAGCTTGCTCAAATTCCGTTTGCAAGGTGCCGCTGGGGGGGGGAAGGGGTGGGGAGGAGGCGACGCGGGCCAGGCAGTGCCCTTCTGGCTGGTTCTCTCCCTGAAAACCTCAGCCGTCACTGTGGCAGCCAGACCCCACTCAGGAAGGTACAGACCTCTGCAAGGGGTGGGGGTCCCAGGCTGGCACTGGGGGGCTCTCAGCTCTCCTGCTGCTTCCCACGTGCAGCTGAGAGTTAGAAGTGCTCAGTCAGAGCTCAGCTGCCCAGCACGGCAGCGGCCTGCGGGGACCCCAGGGCCCTGAATGCAGTGGCTCAGCATGACCAGGAGGGGGAGGCCCGAGGGGGCTCGTGTCCATGGCAGCCGGTTTCCATGGTTTGGAGTGGTGGCGGGGAGGGGCAGGCCACACCCCGCCATGCTCAGGGACCAGCAGTGCTGAGAGCAGAGCTAAGGCCCCTCACAGGTAAGGCCCGTGCCCTACCCCTGGCACAGCCTGCAAGCCCCCTGCCCCTCCCTCCTGTGGACCTGCCGTCCCCAGGAGAGGCCCAAGCACCTCCCCGCCGCAGGGCGACTCCGCTGGCCCCAGATCCCAGGGACAGTGGTCAGGACTCTCGGTGAGAGGCGGCCTGCTCGTGGGTCTGTGGTTTTAGGGGCCACCCCAAGGGGGCTGTGGCGGAGGAGGGGATACTCCCAGCAATGCTTAAGATCAGGCCTGACCCTTCGGGGCTGTGCTGGGGGCAGGCAGTGTGGGGAACTCTGGACCTCACACTTTCGGGCCTGTGCACTAACCACTGAGCACCCTCTCTGGCCCTGAGGACACATTCTCAAGATCACAGGCTAAAGTCCTTTCCCACATGCCCGGGTACAGTTTTCAAGCCTCTGGGGCCCTTGGGATGTGGGTGGGATGCAGAGAAGCTGATGCGGAGCGCTGGGCTGGATGCCAGATGCCTGCTCCAGTGCCGCGGGCCCTTCCACCTGCGGGCGGGGAGCCGGAGGGACCGGCTCATGGGTGGGCGGTGACAGCCCCACCGGGCTTCAGATGTGGGGCTCGGCTCTGGGCCCCTGGGCTCCTGTCAGCTGGGGTTTGTGACTGTCGCACCATGGGGTGGGAGCGAAAGGGAGGAGCTGCTGGGACAGCTCAGGCAGGGCCTCGGGCCCACAGAGGCAGCCGCCATCCCAGGCCACAGCAGGCTGGGAGAGCAAGGGCGAGCCAGGATCAGCCACTGGGGTCCCCGGGACACGAGCGTGTAATGTCTGGTCACCGCAACGGAGTGTGCAAGCACCAGCCAAGTGTGCAAAAGTATAAGCACCAGAACCAAGTGTACAAGCTATAAGCACAAGTTATAAGTGTGAAACCCACACCCACCAAGCGTGAAACTTACACCTACCAAGTGTGAAACTTACACACACCAAGTGTGAAACTTACATGTCAAGCGTGAAACTTACGCACCAAGGGTGAAACTTACCTGCCCAAGTGTGAAACTTACACCCACCAAATGTGAAACTCACACCGCCAATTGTGAAACTTACACCCACCAAGTGTGAAACTTACACACACCAAGTGTGAAACTTACATGCGCCAAGCGTGAAACTTACACGCACCAAGGGTGAAACTTACCTGCGCCAAGTGTGAAACCCACACGCACCCAGTGTAAACTCACAGGCATGGAGACCAAGCATCACGTCCAGGGTGCAGGCACCACAGCCTAGTGCGTCCCCACGTCACCCAGAAGGGAAGTTGCGACCTGCCGCGGGAGAGGGTGGACGGAGTATGGGGACAGTGCCGCCCTCCAGCCCCAGGACGCCACCCAGAGGCCACACTCAGCTCCCACAGAGACCTGCCAAGCCGGGCCTCCCAAGCCCTCTCTGCTGAACACAGGCACGCTGTGCAGACAGGTCAGGTCCCCTGTGCCAAGAGGTGCCCGCCCGGTCGGCCGCGGGGCCACGGGGGAGGGCGCAGGCATCCAAGGCCCCAGGTACCCCACCTTCATCCTGTCCCGAGGGCACAGCTGGGGGCGCTGTGGGGGCAGAGGGAAGCCCCTCGGGGGCCCAGAGGGGCAGTTCATGGAACAGAGGCTGGGGGGCACCCCAAGGCACAGTGGGCGGACAGAGCTCCCTGGAGGCGGGGAGGGCCCCATGAGGGCATGGGTGGGCAGCACTGGCCAGGAGACAGCACGTCCCCGAAGGGACCTGAGCGGGCCCACCTGTGAGTCCCTGTGTGAGGTCAAGAGTGTAGCCGAGGGGCAGAGCGACAGCGCAGCGGGAGGGCGTTTGCCCTGGCACGCGGCCAACCTGGGTTCGTCCCCGGCATCCCAAATGGTCCCTCGAGCACCGCCAGGAGTAATTCCAGAGTGTAGAGCCAGGAATAACCTCTAAGCATCACCGGTGTGACTCAAAAAGAAAAAAAATAGAAGGTAGCCTAGGAGAAGCAGAGGGGAAACCAAGGCAGGGGGTAATGGAAGAGGCACTGGGGGAGGCCCCAAAGCAGGACAGACAAGAGAGGCCACAGGGGGACCATGAGCAAGACAAGTACCTACCCACTGAGCTATCTCTCTGGCCCTCTACTTTTCCTTTTCCTTTTCTTTGCTTTTTGGGTCATACCGGCAATGCTCAGGGGTTACTCCTGGCTCTGCACTTAGGAATTTACTCCTGGCAGTGCTCGGGGACCATATGCGATGCCGGGCATGGAACTCGGGTTGGTCACGTGCAAGGCAAATGCCCTCCCAGCTGTGCTATCGCCCCACCCCCTCTACTTTTTAAAAAAATTTTGATTATACCACCGTGAGATATACAATTAAAAGATGTTCATACTTGGGGCTCAGTGTCCAGCACCCGTCCCTCTACCAGTGCCCCATTCCCACCACCAATGTGCCGCTACGACCACCGTAGGCCAAGGCCCATCCCCCACTCCCCATCAGCCCCCAGTTTGTTACACCTACAATGATCATTACAGTGTAAATATGGGCAAGATCCTGGGGAGAACCTGGCCCTACACTTGATTATTATCTAAGCTGGCGCAGCTGCGCGTCTGGCCTGTCTCATGCTGGCTGTGGTGACTGCGGGCTCTGGGCTGGGCTCGGAGCCACCCCGCTGGGACCTGGAAGTGGAGGGGTTGGGGAAGGGGTCCCGATCCCCGCTCCAAGTCCGGCTGGAGCAGCCACATCAGCCACGTGGCTGCTGACCCTAGGAGCTGTGTTGAACCCGGCCAGGGACCGAGCCATCTACTTTCTTTTTTAAAAAGAAGTTGGGGTTCTGGACGCTTTAGCCATGGGAGGGAAGTCCCAGGGACTGGGGGAAGAGAGCAGGAACTGGCGGGGCAGTGCCAGCATCTGACCACCAGAGGGCAGCAGCCGCCCGTAAGTACCAAGGCCGGCAGCCAACAGCGTTGGCGTTGGGGCCCAGAGAGGGACCTTTGGAGTGTTTACTTTTCACCAGGAGAGAACTCCTGCACCCCTGCAGGCCTTGAGGGGCCAAGAATGTGGTTCAAGGGGTAGCGCACAGGCCTTGCAGGTGTTTGATCCCCAACTAGGTGTGTACAGCTGACCGGTCAGGTCACAGCACAGCAGAGCAGAGGCAAGAACTGCACACACCCACACACACCTGAAAACAAACCAACCAGTCAACCAGGAGCCAGGGAGAGGCTGTTTCCTGAGGTTGGGAGCTAGCCCTGGCAGTGCTCTGGGCTCACCCCTGGCTCTGTTTGGGACCCCCTGCCCCCATCCGAGATATCTGACGAGACCTTCCCGCAGCTGAGGCTCGCCGTGGAACTCTCTGGAACCAGAGAAGCTTGTGGTTCTTGCACAGCCCCCTCCCTTGCCCAGCGCCCAAGGCCAAGCCCTTTGGGGTCCTCCTCTCCGGGGACAGTGTGAGGAACAGGGAGACTGCAGGGCCCTGCACACAGCGGTGGGAGCCTGAGGGGGCTCGGGGAGCCCTGTCTGCTGGGAGCAGACGTGGGGAGGGAGCAGAGGGAGAAGCCGCCCAAAGGGGCAGGAGAACTTTCTGGAAGGGGCAGCGAGGCACAGACATTGGCTGCGCTCAGACCGCCCTCTCACCCTCGGCACTGCTCGGCCGTGCTCCGTGACGCCGCCTTTAAACTGGGGCCCGTCGCCATGAGAGGATGAAAGCAAACGCCCCTCCCTGGGGACGCCACACGGAGGACGCCACACGGCTGTGCCGCCTGTGATGTGGGCCCCGGGCTTCACAAACCGCGGCTGGAGCCCCCCGCCACGCCACCAACTGGCCACCAGCAGGGACCCGTGGGCAGCCCCTCCCCTTCCCCCCCACCTTTTCTTTTTGCCGCTTCTCACCAGCCCCTGAAGGGCCCCAGCTCCAGCCTGAGAAAGAGCTGGGTTGGGGGGATGCCTCTGAATAAGCCTCAGGGTCCCTGCATTGGGGGACAAGCTCCCCGAGCCCTGGGGTTGGGGGCGGCCCTGCCGGCCCAGTCCCGATACCTGCTGCGGCAGCGGCTGCGCCTGGGCGTGACTGTCCCCCAGGGCTGTGAGCACAGTGTGAGATGTCCAGGGGGCTGCTGGCCGGGCAGCCTCTCCCAGCTGGGGTGCCCCCACACTTGCTCCCCAGCCTGCCTGGGCCCTTGGCTTACCTGGCTCTCTCGAAGGTGGCAGAGGCCGTCTTCTCCACCGCCCCAAAGCCAACGCCAACGGCCAGACCCTCTGAAAGGGAGCAGAAAGCACCAGGGTTAGAAGAACCTTCTCTGGGGCCGGAGCGAGACGGGGCACTGGCCTTGCACGCAGCCGCCCATATTCGGTCCCCAGCAGCTCCTACGCAAAAAACAAAACCCAAACAGAAAACAGACCACGCAGGCACTGTCTTGGGGTGGGGGCTGCTTCCGGTCCCTCCCCGCAATGGCAGGGACCAAGTCCTTTCTGGACGTCGGTGCTCAGAGACACATGCAGAGGCCTCCCACGTCAGACCCCCACCCTGCCCTTCAATTCTTATCTTTGGTTTGGGCTTGGGGGGCCACACCAGGCCGTGCTGGGGGCTGACTCCTGGCTCTGAGCAGGGAGTGGGCTTTGGCTCCCCGCGGCTGCCCCGCAAACGGGCTGCAGGATGGAGAACGGGGGGCGGGTGAGGGGATTTGGGCGGCTCTAAGGGGCTCCGCGCTCCACAAAGGGGGCGCCCGCGAGCCAGCCTGACTCGGGGTCCCACCCCCTATTGCAGAGATGCCTGCAGCTGGGGCAGTCCAGGCTTGAGCTGACCAACCCCTCCCCAAGGACCTCTCTTGGGATGTCCTGGGTCTAGCCTTGGGGGCCCTGGGGTCGCCGGGCGGGCGGGCGGAGGGTGAGGCAGGCTCAGGAGGGAAGCGCGCCCATGCAAAGAACCAGAACCAGCCTGTGAGCTCCTCCGGCTCTAATTAGTCCGCTCTGCCTCGAGGGGGCGGCCTGGGGAGAGCCTCTAAGGAGCAAACACCCCACTCCAGCCGTGCACTCAGCTGCACTCAGCTGCAGCCGGAGACCACTGGGAGGCCAGGCCGAGTCCTAAAGGGCCGCCCCCCCACCGCCACGACCCTCCCCAGCTTCCCCCCCGCTGACCGGGCTCGGCTCCGGCTGGCTGTGGGCAGCCAGAATCCGGCATGTGGAACCAGGTCATATATCCAGAACCGTCCAGAACCAGCCTGCGCCCTGGGGTCACTTCCTGCCTCCGCCGGCTCTGGCCCACCGCAAAGCAGCATGTCTGGCTCCCCTATCTGTCCTGAACGGGGCACAGGCCCAGACTGCCCCCCTATTTTCCAAAGCAGAAAGGGCGCATCAGAGGCGGAGAGTGCGGGGCGGTCAGCAGCAGGAGGGAGCTAATGAGAAACCAAGACCCCTAACCCAAAGGCGGGTGCTGGGAGGAGGCCCCCAGCCCAGGTTCTGCAGCACGCAAATGTGGCGGTAATTACGGTGGAGCCCTGGGAGGGAGAGCAGGCCCCCAGCTGCTTTCAGGGAGCTGCTCACCCCAGGGAGGTGCCTGGGCTGGGGTCGCACTCCAGCTCAAAGCTGATTTGCTTTTGTCGGGGGGACGCTTCCGGGGCCCACAATCCCCAAGGCTCAATCTCCACTGGCAGAGCAGCGGCCTTGGCCGGAGTTTCGCAGCTGCAGCCCACGATAATTTGGTTTGGGGAGCTTGGGGGGATCATGTGGATCCGGAGATGGAACTCGGGCCTCCCGCAGGCAAAGCGTGTGCCCAGGTCCTACTTTCCTTCCTGAAGGTTCCCAAGGAGAAGTTCTGCAAGTGGTGGCTGATTCTTTAAGAACCCCGAGTGCCCACCTAGCCTGGGGGTGGAACGCGTGTGTGTGTGTGTGTGTGTGTGTGTGTGTGTGTGTGTGAGCCTCTCAGGGACGCACAATGATGTCATAATGTCACGTGTGCCTGGACCCCGCAGGCAATCTGTTCCACTCACAGCCCAGCTTCCTGCCAGACCCTTCTCACCGCACCCACACGCTATAAAGCAACCATCGGGGACTGTCCTGTGTGGGCGGGTCAGCAGCCCACCCGTGCACTGGGTCCCTTCCCACTGCTCCCCAGAAGTGCATGCCCCCGCAGGCGTCCTCCGGGTTGGGTCCTTCTTTCCCACTGTCCCCACACCGAGCTCAGGTGCGTGTTCTCGGGCTGGTGCTGGCAAGGCAGCAGGAGAGGGCTTGGTCGCCTGCTAGGCTCGGGCCTCTCGAGGAATCTGAACCGTCGTTTCAAGAGGTTTTAGTTTCCACTTGGCAGGAGGGACGGAGAGGAGCGCATCAAGGAGAAGTGTGTGGATGGCAGGCACGGGCGGCCAGGGGAAAGAGCGTCCCACCCGGCTACTCTTCAAGCAGAAATCTCGGGTGCTGGGGTAAAGAGAGGGGCTGGCACCTTCCTGAGGACAGCTCTGCGCACACACAAGACACACGCACACGCGCGCATACATAGGAACGCGCGTGTGCACACAGCTGTACACCATGCACATACGCACACACAGATGCACACACACACATAGGCTGGATATTGGCCCCCGTGCTCTAGGCTCCATCAGCGAGTCGCTCCTCTCCCTTCCCCAGACAAGTTTCCAGCCCCGAGATTCTCTTTGCCCTTTCCTCCGTCCTTCAGCCCATTCTCTTTGCTACTAAACTCCCCGTCAGGCTTGGTTCCTTATGAAGCCAAACCTGCTGGTGACTCGGGATGCTGCATCTCTGTGAATTATTTGCTTTTCTCTTCCCCTATAACCTTTTCATATTTTACTACAGAACAATATTGTTTGCTTAAACACAGAGAGACCGTAATGCTCCTAATAGTTGGGAATTAACTGACTCTGTGATGACTCCTGAACAGCTGTTGTCATAACGATTTGACTCAGTCCTCAATTGCCCGTTCCTAACACCCCAAAATACTGGTCCCACCAAGGGATCTCTGAATGGACCTGACGCAAGCAGTAAAGCTACACTGGCTTTGATATGGGACAGTCTAGAAATAATAAAGCACGGCCTTGATACAAGCCATAATAACCTAAAAGAAGGACCCCATGAGGTAGGAGAAGCTAAAATGGTCCGAGGAGTCTGAGATTTAAAGTCAGCTCTTAACCTTTGGCCCGAGCCCAGAGAACTGAAGATTCGAATCTATATATCCTTGCTGTTTTTATCCAAACAACTGCAAATATTAGTGAGAAGTGAACTCAATTGTTTGATGTGTACTATCACCCTCAGCTTTGCTCTAACAAGGTTGGTTGGTTCTGAATAAACAGCCATTACCCGTCAGTCATGGTTCCGTCTGTCTCGCCTCCCTTGTTCCTCCACTGGGGAGGTGGTGCTCGGCCAGTGAACGTGTCAAACCAAGGGAGCCCCGACACACCACCTGTGTTCCTCATATCCACACGCATGTACACACATGCACACACTTGTACACACACAAATACACACAAGGCGTGTGCATCACAGTAACCACCTGGGAGAGCTCACGCAAGTTCAGGTGGGACAGGGTCAGCAGGGTCAGGCATCTGAGAGGCGCCCTGTCAGCTGTGGGGTCCCGCTCCACCTGTGCCCCCAGTCTGGGAAGCTTGAGAAGCCCCCAGGCATGCGGATCGCTGGCCTCGGTGGGTAAATCCAATCAGACGGGAAAGTCCTTTGCACACAGGTGTATGTGCGTGTGCCTTGGGTCCCCGGCACAGCCCCCTCCTGGCCAGCACCTCAGGGATACGCTCTCTTGATGTCAACACTTAAGTGCTTGGGTGCCACCCGGAGCTCCACGTCTAAGTCGCCCCGCCCCTGAGATCTCGCCATGGCACTGCTGGCACCCCAAGCGTGCCCCCTTATTCCACCCGTGTATGTTCCTGTCAAGCGGACGTCATGGCGGGAGGGGTCCTGGGACATGGGTGAGGGAAACAGACCCTAGTGCAGTGTTGGGACATTGACCAAAAAGCCCAATCATGAACCAGCTTGTAATTGGGGGTATCTCACGGTGACTCCGTGAAAAATAAAGATATAAAGTGAAATAAGATAAAAGGCCGCAAGAGCCGAGGGGGTAGCCCGCCCCCCCTCTCTCCCCGACTGTGGGCTTCATTAATGCCTAGCCGAGCCCCCCGAACTCCTTCTGAATTCCCCACCATGCCGCCACCGTTTGTTTTTAATCTTGTGCCGATGGTTGGGGAATCAAAAGGCGGCATGGAGCCCGCGTCTATTCTAATCTTCCGCCCTCTGCAGCTCCGCGCTCCCGAGTGGGAGCCAATGGAAAGGCCGCTGGGCTGAATTATTAATGAAGCAGCTTTTCATCAGCCTGAGAGTCGCAGCCGCCGACTTAATCATCCCATCCGTCCTTGCCGCTTTTCCTTTCTCTCATTTATTTTTTAACGGGACAGTAGAACGGCGGCGTTACAAGAGTTGATTAATTCTTGCCCTTGGGAGTTGAGCTTTCTCCTCCCACCCTGGGCCCAGAGTGCTTTTCGCTTTGGTTTGGGGGGCCACACCTGGCGGTGCTCAAGGCTTGCTTGGGCTCCCCCAAGTTCCTGACTGGGCTTTGGGGACCCTACGGGATAGTGGGGATCGAACCCAGGTCAGCCACATGCCAGGTCAGCGCCCTCCCCAATGTCCTCTTTCTACCTTCTGTGTAGAGAGGCTGGGGTGGGATCGTGGGGGTGCCCCCGCCCCTTCTCGTGTGCCAGGCTCAAGGAGGAGCTCTTGTGCTCAGACATGAGCAGAGCGGCTAGTGGGGCACCCGGGAGGCCCCGATCCTGACAGCGTCCGCCGGTCTGTCCTGGGCGGGTCTCAGAAGGAAGGGACGGAGTGAAGAGAAAGTCTGCGGGATCTTCCACGAGTAGCTGGCCTGGGTGCTGCTAAGTAGGGGAGAAGGACCATAGGTGCCTTGGGGCGGCTCGTATGAGGTGGGGTTTGCCTGATGGACGAACCTCCGCGGCTGGGGTGTGGCAGGGGGTGCTGGGGCTCGAGCCACTGAGGTTCCAGAGCTCCCCGGGCCTCCCAAGTTCTCACACCTGCAACAGCTCCCTCGCGGGTCCTCTTGGCCCACGGCTTCCAAAATAAGTGCCTTGAAGCCTGCACCCAGAAGGGCTGATGACCGTGTGCCCGGTGGGCAGAGACGCCCCTTCCGGCCAGGAGCAGAGGGGACGAGCAGGCAGCTGTGCCCAGATTGAAGCCCGCAGAGCCGGTCTAGGACACTGGGCACGAAGCCACACGCAGCCCCCAACAGAGGCACATAGCTCGTCTCCCCCACATTCCCCGGGGAAGACACACCGTTACATGAGCCCACATGCACACGCACATGCCTCGATGCGTCATGATCCCAAACACGTGTCATCTGGGGGCGCGAGCTGCCCCGCGAATGGCAGTCATGTGAAGTGCTCTCTTGGGGCCGCCTGGAGCTCTCGGTGCGCATGAGTGGGATGGAGGGGTCGCGCGGGAACTCATCTCAACGAGGGTTAAAAAATAACCGTCAGCGTCACTAACCACCGGCCAGGCACTGGGCTTTATGTTTTATAAGTTATTTTTTTTATTTAAATGGAAAAAAACTTTTCCATTTAAAATATGGGGAAAAACATGGGAGCAGGTACAGCAGGTAAGGGCTCGCCTTGCCTGGGCTCCCTGACTCCCCATATGGGCCCCCACCAGGAGTGATTCCTGAGTGCGGAGCCCGGAGGAAGCGCTGCTGGGTGTGGCCCAAGAACCAAACAATCCGGGGGCTGGGGCAGGCGGAAGGGCTGGCGCACACACTCTGAGGCAGACACTTGGGTCCTCCCACAACACGCGCCTCCCCAGGACTGTCAGTAACCTTCAAGCACTGAGCTGAGAGTAGCCCCTTAGCACAGCCAGCTATGGCCCCACACCTCCCCCCATCAGACACACCCACATATACACAGATATACACATATACGCACGTATATACACGTATACACATATACACATGTACATAAACACATATTGCACATGTACACATATACGCATGTATACACATATACACACATAAACACCCATATACACCCATAACACCATAAACACATAACCCATATACACATAAACACCCATATACACATACACACATATACGCATACAATAACATATACACACATATACACATATACCCATATACACACATAAACACACAACACAAACACACACACCCATACATACACTCATACACACATATACACACACATATACATATGCCCATACACACATATACTCAGGTGGGGGGCTCCACACTGGATTTCAGGAAGGAATGAGACCAATAAAGGTTTGGATTCATCTGACACGAGACAGTTCAACAGCTGAGCGTGTGTGTCAGAGGTGAGGCTTGACCCCCCCCAAGTAAACAGGGAGGGACCCCGGTGTGGAGCTCAGCCCCTCAGCCGCCCCTTTGCTAGCTCGGGGCTCTCTGGGGAAGCTGTGTTCTGGCTCCAAGGCGCTTCCTTCTCTTCCATAAAACTCTCCCTCTTCACTCTCTGCCCTCTGAACTTCTTTTCTGCAAGGACGAGAGAACCCAGAACCAGCTGGAGGTCTGGGGCTGGCTGGCTCTGAGGACCTCGCCCGGGCTGAAAGCTACAGCTCCCCCCAAAGCCAGGCAGAGGGCAGCGGCTTTCCCAGGTTTCCAGCAGTGTGGCAGCTGCCTCCCGAGGCCAGCAGATCCAACGTCCATGCTGACCTGCCTTAAAGGCCAGCACTGACCTTCCCCAAGCCCCCAAGTATTTAAAGTGGCAGATGAGGGTGGGCCCCAAGTGGAGCCTGTAGACCCCCGCTGCCCGGATGCTGGTTTCTCTCTTGGCTACCAGCCACCTCCACAAACAGTGATGGCCAAGGGCGGGGCAGGCGGCTGACCAGCACTGCCGCTGAAGCCAACGGTACTGGGGGCCTCCATGTGGCCGAATGTCACAAACTTGGGCCGGAGCGACAGTACAGCGGGGAGGGCATTTGCCTTGCACGGCCAACCTGGGTTTGATCCCCGGGTTCCCATATGGCCCCCGGAGCACCACCAGCAAGAGCGATTGCTGAGTGCAGAGCCCCGAGTAAAACCAGCCTAGATACATGCAAATGAACCATCACTGACCGCAGATGTCACTAGCAGGACAACGGCCACCAAGGGCCCATCTCTGTGCTCTGAGAAACTTCCGGCCTCCAAGACATTCTGTGTCTGAGGTGACCTGGAAACGCCCCCCGCCCCCACCGCCCCTCCTTCCAGTGATCTGGGTGAAGAATGGGGTGGAAAAGCTTTTGTTTCCAGGCAACACCAGTTTAGAAGAATAGCTCAGAGCTGCCCCTAATTCAATTGGTCTCAGTTACTTCTCCTGGGAATAATCAGGTCTGTAGGACCCTTTGTCCTAGATAAAGGTGGGCAGACAGGTCCACTATGGCCCCAGGGGACAGCCAGTCCCATATTAACGGGCTGCATTGGTTGGTCTTAAAGATCCATCCAGCCAGTGGCCTGTCCAGGGCTGACCAATGAGCTCTCGGTACGGCTCTGATCTCTATTTTATTTTTTACTCTTTATATTTTTTGCTTTTTGGGTCACACCCAGCAATACTCAGGGGTTACTGGGGGACCATATGGGGATGCCGGGGGACCGAACCAGGGTTGGCTGCATGCAAGGTAAACACCCTACCCGCTGTGCTATCGCCTCAGCCCCTGATCTTTATTTTAAAATATAAAATACAGCGGCTGGAGATAGGAAGGCATCACATTCTGCAGACCCAGGTTCGATCCTCCGGCACCACCAGGAGTGATCCCTGGGCACTTTCTGCCCCCGTGAGCTCTGAAGCCAGCCATGTGCCCACTCTGGTGGACTCTGCCCGCTGGCCCCCTCAGGGCCTCACTGACCATGGAGCAAAGGCGCCGGCTAGAAAGCTCTGGAGGTGGGGCCCCGGCCTGCCCTTTGCTTTGTGGCCATCAGATCTCACACATGCACAGACACGCACATAGGCATAGGCACACACAGACACACACTCACAGACACACAGTGAATCCACCTTTGGAAGCAGCACCTCATCTCTGTAAGGGCACCTGGTTCCTCGCCTGGGCACCCCTGAAGGCCAAGTCCCCGGCAGCACAGTGCCTTGGGGCCCCACTCCCCCACTAGCTAGTTTGCACAGGCTGCGTCTGTATCATCTGGGGTTCCTCAAAAACGCACACGGGGCCAAGAACGCAGGAGCAGGAAGCCATGACTGTAAGAAGCGAATGGGGGAGGATTCTAATACTGCGCCCACGCACTGAACTCGGGTTAGAGGGGCCCAGATGGAGCAGTGGAAACAGGAAATCCCGCCCACTGCAGTGCTGGGTTGGGGCCCAGATGGAGCAGGGGAAACAGGAAATCCCGCCCACTGCAGTGCTGCGTTGGGGGCCCAGATGGAGCAGGGGAAACAGGAAATCCCACCCACTGCAGTGCTGGGTTGGGGGCCCAGATGGAGCAGGGGGAAACAGGAAATCCCGCCCTCTGCAGTGCTGGGTTGGGGGGCCCAGATGGAGCAGGGGAAACAGGAAATCCGCCCACTGCAGTGCTGGGTTGGAGGCCCAGATGGAGCAGGGGAAACAGGGAAATCCCGCCCTCTGCAGTGCTGGGTTGGGGGGCCCAAATGGAGCAGGGGAAACAGGAAATCCCGCCCACTGCAGTGCTGGGTTGGGGCCCAGATGGAGCAGGGGAAACAGGAAATCCCGCCCTCTGCAGTGCTGGGTTGAGGGGGCCCAAATGGAGCAGGGGAAACAGGAAATCCCGCCCTCTGCAGTGCTGGGTTGGGGGCCCAAATGGAGCAGGGGAAACAGGAAATCCCACCCCTCTGCAGTGCTGGGTTGGGAGCCCAGATGGAGCAGGGGAAACAGGAAATCCCACCCTCTGCAGTGCTGGGTTGGGAGCCCAGATGGAGCAGGGGAACAGGAAATCCCGCCCCTCTGCAGTGCTGGGTTGGGGGCCCAAATGGAGCAGGGGAAACAGGAAATCCCGCCCCTCTGCAGTGCTGGGTTGGGGGCCCAGATGGAGCAGGGGGAAACAGGAAATCCCACCCTCTGCAGTGCTGGGTTGGGGCCCAGATGGAGCAGGGGAAACAGGAAATCCCGCCCTCTGCAGTGCTGGGTTGGGGGCCCAAATGGAGCAGGGGAAACAGGAAATCCCCGCCCTCTGCAGTGCTGGGTTGGGGGCCCAGATGGCGCAGAGGGAATCCCCTGGGTCAGCAGCTGCAGGGAACAGCGTGTTTCCAAAGCACAGGCTGAGTGGGGGCACAGAGTCATCATCGGGCGCCAGAAGGACTGTGCGGCAAGGCCGTGGACTATGTCAGCAGTGGTCTTGAAGTTGGGCACGCAGGGATCACCCCCCAAAAAATTCAGGCACATTTTCTATTTTTGGTTGTGACGCTTACACCCGGCAGCTGACTCCCAGCTCTGTTCTGGTGGTGCCTCATGGGGGGACCACTTGGGATGTCGGGAATCGAACCTAGGTTGGCTGCATGCAAGGCAAGAGCCCGTCCCACTCTGACTATCCGCCAGGCCCCCTCAAGCATATTTTCTAACCTCCATTCTTCCTCCGGAGTCCATTAACGGACAAGCCCAGCCTAGGGTGGGTGACGGGGTGATGTGATGCACCCCCTCTTCTGCTGCAGACCCCCTCCCCTGTAAGGCCTCTTACTCTAGCTGGTTTTCTAGACCTTTCTTGGCCAGCCAGTCGCAGCACACACCGGGTCGGTGAGAGCTGAGACATGGAGAGCGGTCTGGGACCCCAGGACCCCCAAGCGTGGGATACGTGACTACACACAGCAGGCTCCAGGCACGGGCCAGATGGCACCGCGCAGCCCAGCCCCCCGGATGCCACTTGGTGCCCACCCATCAGGTGCTCGGATCCCAGAGGGCCCCACAGTCGCTGCTGCCATTCTCCCGCTCCCCCACACACCCGCCCCTTTCCACATGGCCCCTGACATTTACCCACAGAGCCACCTTGGGGTCGACGGTGGCAGCAGCGGAGCGCTGAGTCGACCCTGGGGACAGGTTGGGGCTCAAGAACTACCAGACAGGGGCCGGAGCGACAGCACAGCGGGAGGGGCGTTTGCCTTGCTCGCGGCCGCCACCCGGTTCCATCCCCAGCATCCATATGTTCCCCCAGGCACCGCCAGGAGTAGTTCCTGAGCGAAGAGCCAGGGAACAACCCCTGGAGTACTGCCGGGTGTGACCCAAAAAAGGAAAAAAAAATAGCAAAATAATAACTACCAGACAGGAAAGAAACATCTCACGGATGTCGACGCCATGCTTCAAAGCTGCCGCCCACTCCGTCGTATAGAGGGACGAGGCTGGCTGTGAGGTCCCCGCTGACGCTCTGCCCACCAGCACGCCAGGGTGCTGCCCCTCAGGGGCTTGCCGCCTGCCTCAAGCCACCAGGAGTCACAGGTCGTGACTTCCCCCTTCCCTCGGTGGGGCTCCCACGCAGGAATCTGGGAGGTGCAGGGGGTGTGGTCGTAGATCCTTGGCCTGACTATGCGGGTTGGTCAGTCCCGTGCTTGGCTCTGTGAGGCTGTGTCGCTCTAGGTCAGGGCTGGGGGCCCTGGCCCCCCCACAGTGCTCAGGGACCATCCGGCCTGTGTCCGATAATGCTCCGGGGAGGGCAGGAGGCCCCAGGAACCAACACAGGACATGCATATGCCAGGCATGCCGCCCCTGGCACCCCAGCTGGTTCTGGGACTTGAGTCTTAGGGCCCCCCGCAACTTGACCTTCCACAACTGCCTTCTCACGAGAGGGGATCCTCCTCAGGCGGCCGGAGTCTATGAGCTCAGGGGCGAGATGAAGTGTGAGTCGGCTTTGCAGACTCTGAACTGTGGACGGGAGGAGGCCTTGGCGAACAGATCATCCTCGCAGGTAATAAGGTGGCGGGAAAGCCAGTCAGGCCTGGGGGAAAAGCTTTAGGCCTTGGGAGGGAATTTCTTCGGCGACCTGAAGATTCCCAAGAACAAAACCTGGGTGGGGAGTTTGCAGGCCCCAATCCTAGAAAGTTGAGACTCACTCCAGGGAACCGTATTAGGAGAAGGGCACATCCCCCTCCCCAACTCCATGCCTTTTTTGAAACAAGGTCCCTGCCATCCCTAGAGAAAAAGAAGGCCAGGTGGAGCCGGAATGCTACCCGGGACGCCCTCTCAGGAGACCCCGACTTCCGGGAGGGCCCCCGGGGCAGATGGTAGAAACCCTGAGCACAGCCCCGGCCGGGCAGTGGTAAGAACCAAGCGAGGACCCTCTTCAAGAGCCTCCTCCGGGGAGCTGGAGCACAGGCCCACAGTGCTTCAGACTCGGCACCCAGCATGGAGGCAATTTTCATCCTTTTTAGAAGCCACCTGGTGAGGAGTTCTTGGTTATGGAAAAATGGCCCCGGAGTGACGGATCTTTCTAGAATGGGCATTGTGCTTTCTGGACACAGGCTTGTCCAGCCTGGCAGGGAGATGGTACCTTAACCACCGCGATCTGGAAGACCCCGGAGGTGAGAAAGGCACCTGTCAAGGGCGTGGCACGCCCAAGGGGGCCTTGGTCCCAGCCATCGGTCACATTGAGGAGGCAAGGCAGGCAGGGTCGCTGTTCAGCCTCCCAGGGTCACTGTGAGGCTGTGGAAGTGAAATGGTTACTCAGAAACGGGGTGGGCAGCCAGGCCGGCTAATTAAGGCACCTCGCGGTGGACGAGGGTTTGGCCCCCAGCACACACACTTCCCCTTGTTTGGAGAGAAGCCGCTCTCAGAGGCGCCTCACTTTCCCCCAGCCTTAATTTAATCTGCCCCGGAGCTGATGACTCAGAATCCTCTCCGAGCTGCTCATTACTGCGGAAGGACACGAGATGCGGCGGCCTCAGACACCGCGGGGCTGCGGGCTCTCGGCCTCCTCAGAGCCGCCCCGCTGGTCCAAGGGATCCAGGTGACGAACGCTCTGAGCTCCCTGCTGGTGTCTGGGGTCGGTCCTGCCTCGCCATGGTGGGGGGGCAGGGTTGGGGGAGGGAAAAATTGTATTTTTCTTCCTTCCCTGCCAAGGTTCTGGAAACAGCACCTCACCCCTCCCACTGGGCACAGACCAAGAATAAATAGCAGCTTCGGCTCAGGCATTCCCTTCCCGGGTCAAATCCCTGGCCTCGGGTGCTTCCCACCTCTCTCAGCATGCAAAGGCACCTCACCCCCCGGCTTCCCTGACACGGCTGCACTCACCCCCAGAAGGCTTCTGCACCCCACTGACCTGCCGCACCCACTTGTTGGGGGCAGGGAACGAGATCAGCCTCCAAGAATGATAAACAGATGTTCTGGGAACGCGCTGGCTTCTCCCTACTCCGATGGTGCAGAATGAGCTCTAGAAGGCCTGTGGGGGCCGGCCTCGGAGCCCCCAGATGGCCAAGGCCAGTCCACTGTTCACCTGTTCCTGCAGGCAGCTGCCATCCTCTACACACACACTCCGGACTGGCCCCCCACCTACCTGTCACTCCACTGCTGCGGGGACAAGGCGGGAATGCAGGACACCGGACCTCACCCCCCAATCTGGGAAGAGGGGGACCAGTCCACTTCCGGCTTGTTTCGCAGCGACAGGTGGTGCCTGAGCAGAGTCCCAGCCCCACCACAATCCATTTGGAAAGACCTCGAACCCACGACAGTCTCTAGTCTGGGGGGCGGGGGCTCCTCTGTGAATCTCTGACGGTCATCTCCCCAGCAGGGAGGGGAGTCCACCCTGAGGTTCGCTCTGTTGTTGGGAAGCAAGCGAGGGCCATGCAGTCCACTGTGGGCCCACATGGACTCCCCTCCGCCCCCAGGCTGTCGGGCATCTCCCGAGCCGGCCCAGGCCCAGAGCACTGAGGTCCCCGGCCAAGCAGGATGAGACCCTCATTTCTAGTTCCGGCCCACCTCACTGGAGCAGAAAGGAAACGCTGATTTCACCCATTTTCCCCAACAGTGCTCGGGCAGCTGATGGGGTGGCCACTGGACGCCCCAACTGGGTTTGGACCCCAACGTGTGGTCAGGGAGCAAATGCAGGACTGTGTCCACGCCAGAAGGGCGCGCATGGCCCTAGTTGCTGACTTCATTATCTCCCGAGCTGACGACCAGCAGCAGGAAGCGAGCTCGGTTTTGATTTGGAGCCAACCAAAGGGGATCTGCTGACCCCACTGAGAGCGATCCCGCTGGATTACTGAGAGATGAATGACCGATCTCGCAGTCGTTCACCGCAATGCCTGGACTGCGGGGAGGCCAGGGGCCTCAGAAACGTGCCTGGTGAGTCCCGCTGCCCGCAGCGTCTTGGCCTTGATTCTCTCCCCATAACATTTCCTCCCGGGTCTTATGTCCCCCCTACATCTCAGCTCCCACGGGGTCTTGCTCCCCCAGATGGCACCTTCTGTTGCTCCCCACTCTGGGCTTCCTACATCATCAAACTCACGGTTCTCCACCAAGACACACAGCTGGCTCTGCTAGCAGACCCCCAGAAATCCCATGTGACCCCAAGGAGCCCACGGAAGTCATATGGGGTCCTCCCAGAAGACCGCCGAAATTCCATGGGGCCCCTGGAGGAGACCCACCAGAAGCCCCACGGCCCGGCAAGAAGGCGCCTAGGTCTACGGCCATACCACCCTGAACACACCCCATCTCGTCTGATCTCGCAAGCTAAGCAGGGTCGCGCCTGGTTAGTACCTGGATGGGAGAAAGC
>JAJIBD010010349.1:0-18520 GCA_021461705.1 Cryptotis parvus | reverse complement strand
TGCCAGAAAGGGTTTTGAATATGCAGAGTGTAGCCCTGTATTGGAGGAGACGAGGCCCCTGTCAGTCAGGAGCAGACTGTTCTGCTGATCTGTCCATTTTGCAAATTAAGCTCTGGGAAGGGAACACACAGGGTGCTCTGATGTCATCATTTTGGTGTTAGTGTTGGTTTTTGAGATTTCTTTCCCAACCGTGAAAATTACTGGGTCTTTTCCAGAAATAGATTTTTTTTATGAACCGCATCTTAAGTGATGCTTAGGGGTTACTCCTGGCTCTGAACAATGGAATTATTCCTGGAGGACCATATGTGATGCTGGGGATCAAACCGGGGTCAGCTGCATGCAAAGCAAGTGCTGCTATGCTGTATCTTCCTGAAAGAGGGTTTTTTTTTAGCAAAGTAATAATATATATATATATATATATATATATATATATATATATATTTTTTTTTTTTGCTTTTTTGGGTCACACGCAATGCTCAGGGGGTTTCTCCTGGCTCTGCACTCAGGAATTACTCCTGGCTGTGCTCAGGGGACCATATGGGATGCCGGGATCGAACCCAGGCCAGCACAGGCCGGCGCTTGCAAGGCAAACGCCCTACCAGCTGGGCTATCGCTCCGCCCCGCAAGAGTATTAATTTTAAAACATTTTTTATTATACCACCATGAGATATACAATTACAAGGATGTTCATAATTGGGTCTCTGTCATACAGTGTTCCAGCACCCATCCCTCCACCAGTTCCCCATTCCCACCACCAATGTCCCAATACTCCCTACCACCCAACCTCAGCCTGCCCCTGTATCAGGCACCTTATCTCTCTCTCTCTCTCTCTCTCTCTCTCTCTCGTTTCTGTCTAAGAGTATTAATTTTTGAAGGAGAAAATTCTCCCCTCATTTTACATGATCTGCATATCATGATATATATCATGTAAAATTTTATATATATATATATATATAATATATCTCACTTGTGTCACTTGTCTTCCCATTGTTCATCAATTTGCTCAGGCAGGCACCAGTAACATCTCCATACGTCCTGTCACATGCTAGTGTAGCCCAAGGACATCCATTGCTCCAGGAACATGAAGAGCCTCAAACCATTCCTTCAAGTCATGGGAACGAGGTCTATAATTGTTACTGTTTTTGGCATATCAAATACAACACGGTAGCTTCCCAGGCTCTGCTGTGAATGATCTATTATTCCTTTTTTTGCTTTTTTTTCTTTTTTTTGCTTCACACCTGGCAGTGCTCAGGGGTTACTCCTAGCTCTGCACCAGATATTACTCCTGAGGTGCTCAGGGGACCATGTGGGATGCCGGGCATTGAACCCCAGTCGGTCGTGGTGCAAGGCAAACACCCTACCCGCTGGACTATCACTCTGGCCCCTGATCTATTATTTCTTACAACTGCATGCTAATCTATAACTAACACATTATATTTTTAGTAAGTGGGGTCTGGGATAACACAATTGGTAAAGTCTCTCTCTTAAACAATTATATATGCATGGTTCACCAGTAAATGCACGAGATGAGAGCCTACTACTGAGAGTATACTACCCACATGGCAGAGCCTAGCAAGCTACCTGTGTTGTATTTGATATGCCAAGACCCAGTAACAATTATAGACCTCATTCCCATGACCTGAAGGAATGGTTTGAGGCTCTTCATGTTCCTGCAGCAAGCAGATGCCCTTGGGCTACACTAGCACACAACAGGGAGTATGGAGATATTACTGGTGCCCACTTGAGCAAATCAATGAACAACGGAAGACAAGTGATACAAGTGATACAAATGAATGATCAGTGAATAGTGCTCAAGGGAAAAAGAAAGCAGCCATAGGGATAGGAAAATAGGTATAGACTGCTTTGGAGATTGATTATAGGTGACACTTGCTGCAGAGGCTGGGTCAGTGTGTGGGTAGGGGCGAAGTCTGCTCCAGGCAGAGAGAACACAACACACAGCTTCTTGAAAACTGCTTGGTTCCCTCATTTCCAAGGTGAGGTTAAAATGTTCTAGTGTGTAATGAGGGAGAGAGAACAGAACAACTTGAAGGAAGACTTTTCTATGAAAAGAGGACCTGAATGCTGGTAACACAGAGCGGGCACATTGGAAGTTTTATATCCATCTGTCCTGGGAGATCCCGCAGAGGATTCCAGCACTCTGTTTTCAGTGCTTCTCTGGCCAAAGCATCTAATAACAAATCCTTCTCTTCCTTTTTTACCCTGTTGTTCTCATCTTCCTTAGAAATGTATTTTCTTTCTTTATAAAAAATATTTCTTAATACACTGTTTTCAGAGCCCCCTGGTGTTTGCTTAAACAATCCATCCTGAATATGCTGTGAACAGAACCTTGGACCTTCACACCAAGTATGGCAACTTTCCCAAGGTACTTAACTGAAAAACAGCCTTAGTCCCTGTTGGTTTCCATAATTTTTTTTCATATAGAGGAAGTGAAATTCCATGCCTTGCATTTATCTTCCTCTTTCCTCAAGACACACATTCAGTGGAGCTCTATGTAGAGATGGAAAGTATACTTTCTGCCACAAATCCCAAGGCTCAGAGCAATTGAACAACCAGATGGAGTATGTGGCAAGCATACTAAGGGGAAGAGACTTGGGCCTCGACTCCCCTGTGTGGTGCTTATGTTCCTTTGGGACTGCCTTTGGCAGGAGCTCCAGTGAGAGCAGGAGCAGGTTCTGGTCTAACTGCAATGTTCTGGCAGTAGAGAGAAACTGCTCCAAAGTACCCTAGGGAAGTCTTTTAGAATCTTCTTGAACAAAAAAGGAGGACTCAACTGAAATGCATTATTCTGTTCCAAAGTGCCAGTGGCTGATTAAGGGCAGGAGTTCAGTTCCATGAAGCTTTCTCTTGCCTGTCCTCTCAAACCAAGTGTCTCCACCCAACCTGGAGGCTGGAGAACACTTATAATGATCTACCTTATGATCAAAAGTTATTTGTAGAACTTAAAAAATCATTATACATAATGTGAACTTTGCTATAATAGCATTGTTTTCCCTAAGAAAGAAGTTGGCTAGAATTGATGCTTCTGGGGCCAGAGTGACATAGCACAGTGGGTAGGGCCTTGCACCAGCTGACCTGGGTTCGATCCCCGGCATCCCATATGGTGCCCTGAGCACTGCCAGGAGTAATTCCTGAGTGCAGAGTCAGGAGTAACCATAGTGCATTGCCAGGTATGACCCCAAAAAAAAAAAAGAATTGATGCTTCTGTGAGCAGAGGAGTATCAGATTTCTGCTGCCTCCTGGGAAAGGGTGTCTCTTCTGTGAAAGGGGAAAGACCCATGTCTTAGGCATAGAGTCTAGGAGCAGCCCCAGTTCTGCCACACTTTCCAGAGGGTCATGTCACAGGCCAGTTATTCCATGCTTTGAGGCTTTAGTGACTCATTTTGTGAAATGGGAACATTGGGCCTCAGGGGCCTCTCCATCTCTCTCTAGCTGGTGCATGCAGACCTCTCTGTTTCCTTCCAGCTGATGCATAACAAACTCTTTCCCTCTGTTTGTACATTTGGTTCCTTTTTCTGTTTATGGAAGACTTACAACAGAAACAACATTTTTTTGTTTTATTTTTCAGCTCTCTAAGGGCATTTTTAATGAAATCAGTGGAAAATAGCTTTGGTTCTACACGATTACTGGCGGGGATATTCTACTTTTAAGAAGAATACTCTACTTTTAGAAGTCTCAAGTTTTTACAACCTCAATATAAGACTGTGCAAAACATAACATTGGGCTTTGTATCTACTTGGGCACTGACTGGCACAGGATCTAGAATAATGTAGACACAATCATCCTGAATTCTGCTACCATTTTTATCAAAGGCATTTTGCTCCATGGGAAGGGCTGAGATGACTTGTTTTGGAGCTAAGAGTAGGTAGGTCTCTCAACTCCTATAGGTGACAACAACTTAGTACCATAATGAAATTTGCATTATTAAAGTCTGGTGGGTAGAAGTGCTCATGTATAGAAGTCCTTGCAAATTGTTAAGCACTCCATAAACATTAAGTACCATTACCAGTATATTTCTGTATATTTATATTTATATTTATTTTTCTGTATATATTTCAGTATATTTCTTTTTTTAATTCAACATTTTATTATACCACAGTGAAATATACAATTACAACGTTGTTCATGTTTGGAGGTTTCGGTTACATAGTGTTCCAGCACCCGCCCTCCACCAGTGTTGGAGGACATGTTTAGCTAATCTGGGAGTTTTGTTGTTTTGCTCACTCCCAGCTTAATCTTATTTAAGCCAATGTTCATTCTAATGAGATCTCTCTTCTATGTAAACACTGCTAGAGGGTGTGGCACTTACAGAAGTCACCTTGATTGAATAACTTCTGACTTATACATCTACTAAGACTTCTATGTTTTCTAGATTGGGCACAGCTCCTCTTTATATCCACTGCACCCAACGTGGGACAGTTAGAATTTACCAGGAGACTACCACCCTGGCTACGCTGAGACTAAAGGAAGACTATAGGAAGGATCATACTAGTTTGCTCTAAGCAGGCGAGTATGACCCTTTCAGTACATGAGAACAAGATACTCAGAATCACCCTGGTGCAGATAATAAGGACCTTGTGGGTACCATCTAGATTACATGAAGCTCATGAAGTTAAGATGTATTACTTTATATCAGCCCCCTCTCTCCAGTGTTTTACATAAGAGATAATCTCGGGATTAGTCCTTGGTGTAACCTTTGTTTATACCTACAATAGGGTGTGTGGCACTACACTCTGTTTAGGGTTCTTTGTTGGCATGACAACCTCCCGATTGGATTACTTTGGTGTATATAAGGGGCTGACTTGAGGCCCCTTCACCTTTTACCCTTTTGCCTTTTGGTTCCTCAGCCTTCAGCTTTTGGCTCCGTGCTTTGGCTTTTGGCTTTGGCCTTTTGCTCTTTGGCCTTTTGCTCCATCTTCTAGTGCTGTGGAAGAGCTTTTGTACTATTAAAAGCCATTTTTGGAACTGCACTGGGCTCGTGAGTTTTCATCTTTCTCCCGCGCTCCTCGGAGGTAGAAGACAACCTCTGTCCTGACACTGTTGGGGACCCCGGCAGCGTTCCCCGACATTTGGCGTCCCTGGGTGGGCACGACGGACATCGTCTGGCCTAATCATCATCGGACAGAGATCATCTGCGCCCGAACCGTGAGTGAAATGATGGATTTCTCGTGGTATAGATATGTTGTACCTTTTATTGGGTCAGAATCATACATAGCCCAGTCAATGAAGTTCCTTTCTGAGAACTACTCAATCTTTTCACAAATCATCTGGGTCCTTGCGATTTTTAAACTGTACCTTTGTGTAAGGACAATGTTTAATAGAGAGAGGGAAGAAAGTAATAGTTTGAATGCAATCTTTAGGGACGAGGGTTTACTCAGCGATTAAAGAAATAAGTGAGAATCATAAAACTACAGGTAAACTGGTCTTAAAGCTTGAGGACAGAATTATTAAACAGAGTTTAAAATTTGAAAAGAAATTAGAAGAACAGGAAAGTAAAATTATTAAACAGATTTTAAAATTTGAGGAAAAATTAGAAGAACAGGATTTAAAATTCAAAGAAAAATTAGAAGGACAGGATTTAAAATTCAAAGAAAAATTAGAAGAACAGGATTTAAAATTCAAAGAAAAATTAGAAGAACAGGAAGATAAAATTATTAAACAGGATTTAAAATTTGAAATAAAGTTTGAAGAGCAGAAGAAGGATATCGATAAAATCAGCATTATCTTAGAGGAAGAAATTGACAGACAGAGAGATAGAATAGATGGACAGAAAGAGGAGGTTTGGAAGTTACACATAAGATTGAAAGAACAAAAGGAAGAAACATATAGGAAACTTGAAAACTTAAACCAAGAAATGGATGTGTTACGCAGGGAGATTTCTGATTTCATAACTTATCAATCAGGACCTAGCGCATACCCAATACTGAGGTGTGAACCAACTAAAAGCCGTTCACAAACACGCCCCAAAGCTGTAGACTTGAAAAGGTGTATACATTCCCAGCAAAAAAATCTAAAAAGAATTCTAATGTGGCTGATAACTTAGGAGGAGGAACAGGAAAACCCAGAGGAGGCAAATTCCCAAGCTGAAAATCTCCCCAGAGCTAATACCCTCAATGGGGTAGATGTTCCTCTGCCAGATACTACAAGCTCTGATGAGGAAGAAGGGGAGGAACAGATTAGCTCGAGTCAAAGAGCAAAGCCCAGCAATCTTTCTCATGACCAATCTAAAGATAAAGTAAAACCGATTCATGAAGACTTAAAAATTGAGGCAATAACCCCGTTTAGGAAGGCTTGCGACAGGTTTGGAATATCAAGTCCTTATACTTTAAAATATTTAGCTGATTGGAGCGAAAATGATCAGTGGGTATTGGGAGACTTTGAAACGGTAGCCCATACTTGTCTAAACAAATCACAGTACATGCAATGGCATATGTGGTATGCAGATGGGGTTAACCAGAATATTGACACTTTAAGAGAAAAGGAATCAGGCCATACTATAACTTTTGCCATGCTAAAAGGTGAAGGTGAATGGAAAAAGAAAGCAAAACAAGCGACATTACCTGAACCTATTTTAAAATTTGTTCGGGAGACAGCATTAAAAGCGTGGGAAAGAGTAGGTTCCGACCCAGAATTTCTAGGGAGCTATACGAAAATTTACCAGGGTCGTGATGAACCATACTTTGATTTTGTTGGGAGATTATGTGAAACAATCCAAAGACAGGTTCAAGACCCAACCACTCAAGAAATCCTAAAACGAAACTTAGCATATGAGAATGCTAATCAAAAATGTCGAGCATTACTATATGGTATTAAGGAAAAGGATGACCTCATGGGGTATCTAAAGGCCTGTAGAAATGTCGGTCTAACCTCCCATAAAACACAGGAAGATATAGAGGCTTATCCCATACAGCAGGAGGATCAGGAGGGGGATGAAATGTCAGACAGCTCTAGGGGGGAGAAACAATAAACTTCAAAGAATAAACAAACAAACAAAGAGAAACTATTCTAATAATCGCAGCTCCACCCCTCGGAGGGCCCCACCTGGACCATGCCCAAGGTGCAGGAAGGGAAAACATTGGGCCAGAGACTGTCGGTCTCGGAGACGAAGTCAGCCTCAGGCTTCATCTGGACAGATAACCTGCTTTAACTGTGGAGGGGAAGGGGCACAACCGTAGAGATTGCCCATCTCCTAAAACTATCAATACAGGGCAACATCCTAATAATCCCTTTATGGGAAATATTACATGGACTCCCTCCCAGGTTCCACAAGTTCCGCAGGCTCAAATGACACCTATGCCTCCCTCCGAATGCGGGAAACTGGGGGGGGGGGGGGGGGGCCAGCCCCAGGCCCAGCTGAATCCAGGGGCACCCTCATTCATCCCACCTGCCCAGTATCCTCCGAATCAGAACCCACAGAATTACAATCAATAAATACTCTCCAGCCTACCACATCAGGCAGTGGCAGTCTCGACATTCTTTGCCCTAAGACTGTCACAATAGACCCAAGTCAAGACCCCTACATGCTAAAAACAGGGATAAAAGGACCTGCTCCCCAGGTAGTATGGGTTTAATTCAGGGGAGCGATTGGTTGAAATTTAAGGGAATTATGGTGCATTTCGGACTTCTGGATCCTGAATCTCATGGAGAAATAATACTGTCAATATCTGTGCCAACTAAATGGACTTTTAAAAAAGGGGAACCACTTGCTAAACTATTATTATTTTTTGAGGATCCGTATAGTCAGTCCGAACACCCTACAGCTGGTGGCTTAAACAGTACCAACCATTCTGCCAACTTCATTGTTGGTTATGCAGCCACACAGAACCAAGCCCACCAGCCACCTGCTAACTATCTAGTTGGGTACACTGCCAGAATTTCTCAGGCCAAGCGGCCGGTTATACCCATTGAAATTTATAAAAGGAAATTCAAAGGCATGTTGGATACAGGGGCAGACATATCCATAATCTCCACCAAGTATTGGCCCACTAACTGGGCCCTAAAGAAAGTGTCCCATAGCCTGAGCGGGGTAGGCAATATCTCCTCCTCTCTTCCTCCGACAGAGTGCGAGGTGGCTGCCGTGTATTGGCCCTGAAGGGAATGTAGCCATGGTCAAGCCTTATATAGCCCCTATGCCTTTAACTTTGTGGGGTCGAGACATGTTGGAGCAGTGGGGGGGCAGTAATCCACATACCTCGTCCAATTTCCTGTCGAGCACCAATTCCAGCTCTCCATAATAAGCCTAACACCGGGAGTAACCCTTTTAATTGGGGCCGCTGTGGTTAAGCGCCCACCACCTATCCGTATTCAGTGGAAGTCTGACAAAGCTATATGGACACCACAGTGGCCCCTCAATACCAAAAAAATTAGAGGCGCTAACAAATCTAGTGGAAGAACAGCTGAAATTAGGACATATTGAGGAAACGTTTTCAGAATGGAATTCTCCTGTTTTTTGTAATACAGAAAAAATCAGGCAAATGGCGTTTGCTGATTGACTTAAGGAATGTAAATTCTACTATGGATCCCATGGGAGCCCTACAACCTGGGCTCCCTCTCCAGCAGCTATTCCTAAGGATTGGCCGCTAATTATCATAGATTTAAAAGACTGCTTTTACAGCATACCTATCCACCCAGATGATCGGAAAAGGTTTGCATTTTCAGTCCCTTCCATTAATTATAAAGGTCCTTTACGTAGGTTTCAGTGGACAGTATTGCCCCAAGGGATGACTAATTCACCTACGATGTGTCAACACTTTGTTGATGAGGTTTTGCGACCCATTCATGCTAAATTTCCTGGGGTGCATACATCATCCACTACATGGATGATATCCTGCTAGCTTGTGACAATTCCAGAGATCTCCAGAATTTATATAATGATGTAATGACAGTTTTACCAGAGGCTGGCTTACAAGTAGCTCCGAAAAAATTCAGATGCAGCCTCCATATGAATATTTGGGCTATGCTCTTGACCGCACTACAGTGCGCCCTCAAAAAATTTCCATTAGTCAGAAAGGGCTCAAAACCTTGAATGATTTTCAAAAACTGCTGGGGGATATCAACTGGGTGCGCCCCTCCCTTGGTATTCCTAACTGTGAGCTCAGTAACCTGTTCCACACCCTTGAAGGTGATCCTGCTTTAAATAGCCCAAGGCAGCTAACTCCTAAAGCTCAGAAGGAATTAGATTTTTTCATGGATCGGCTTCAAAAATCTTACCTCTCCAGATTTAATCCCGGAGAAAAGGTATGGTTCTTGGTCTTCAACACTCCCGAGTCTCCAACTGCTGCTATAGCCCAATTATCTGGACCGTTAGAATGGGTTTACTTACATAACAAGCAGAATCGTACTGCTACACCTTACCTTGAGATGATAGCTAACCTCATAATTAAGGGAAGATCAAGAACCCAAGTATTACTTGGACATGATCCCCATGTAATTGTACTACCTGACCCTAAAAAAGAAATTGAAGCTGTTTTACCACTCAGTGAAATCCTTCAGAGAGCTTTAGCAGATTTTTCAGGAGAAATATCTTATCATTACCCAGCTGGAAAAACCTGGGAATTTCTGAAAAGGACACCTTTTGTAATTTCCACCATTGTCCGCTCCTCTCCCATTCCTGATGCTCCAGTGTATTATATTGATGGCTCCTCATCAGGAAGGGGTGGAATTACAGGTCCTTCATTGACCACTACTGTACATACAAATTATAAATCTGCCCAACAAGTGGAACTCGCCACCCTGATACATTTACTATCCCATGTATCTGGCCCATGTAATGTGGTGAGTGATTCTGCATATGTAGTTGGTTTATTTCCTGGAATTGTTACTGCTTCTTTAAATGCCCATAATCCTATAATTCAGGAGCTACTCCATAAACTACAAGATCTCCTCCGAAATAGAACATTCCCTATATACATCTCCCACATCCGTTCTCACAGCCGACTCCCGGGCCAATGGTTCGAGGGAAGGCGGGCAGATCTCTTGGCAGCACCAGTATTTAAATCAGCTGAGGAAGAGCACCAGACTCTACATACAAATGCCCGCCGCCTTCATGTACACCATGGCATCCCATGGAGACAAGCTAGACAAATTGTCCGCAACTGTCCTGTCTGTGCTCCTTTACATTGTACATCTCATGTAGCAGGAGCAAATCCTCGAGGTTTACAGACAAACCAATTGTGGCAGATGGATATAACTCATACTAACCTATTTCCCAACAAACCTTTCCTTCATGTGGTCATCGATAAATATTCCCGGTTCATATGGGCTGTTCCTATGACGTCTGAAAGAGCTAAATCTGTTTGTTCATTTTTACTCCAGTGCTTCTCCATCATGGGTATTCCCCATACCATAAAAACAGATAATGGTCCTGCTTACACCAGCAAAACCTTCAAATCCTTTTGCGAGGAATGGCAGATCAAACATATTACAGGAATTCCATATAATCCACAAGGACAAGGAATAGTTGAACGTGCCCACAGAACGCTTAAAACTCAGCTATTAAAGCAACGAAAAACAAGTATGCCTCCAATGGATTCTTTATCTTTAACATTATTCACCTTAAACTTCTTAAATATACCTCAAGGAGATCCCTATACCGCGGCTGAACGTCACTTTCAAGAAGATACGCAAACTCAAAAACAGTCAATTCACCTATCTGGGTGAAAATTGATGATAAATGGATTGCAGGTCACCTCCTCATTCGGGAAGAGGCTATGCTTTCATTTCTACAGACGATAACCCTGCCAAGAAACTCTGGGTTCCTCTGCGACTTGTTAAGACTAGAATTCTCCAAGAATCAGAAAACAACTAATTCTTTCAATATAAAGTCTTAAATTTTAAATTGCAAATTGCTGTTTAAACTTCCTGGATTGGTTCATTTTAATAATGATCTTGTTTTGCAGTCTGTGATCATGGTTCATGTCTAATATCTTGCATTACAGCCTAAATATTTTTTTTTCTTACAAAAAAAAGGGTGGAAAAATGGGTGGACTCTGAGCACAGTGCTCATTACAAAAAATGTTTGCTAAATCAATGAAAAATTGTTTTTCTAATGATTCTGTTCACAGGATGAGATATTCGAATCCAGTAAACCTGTGCTACAGTGCTCAATACTCCGAGACTCCTAAAACAGTGCTTGCTAAAAATTTAATAATTTGCAAAACTAATTTTTCCCAATGCTCTATTCATAGGAAAAGACACTTTCTCACCATCATTTGCCGGCTTTCTATTCATGAAGCGCTTGACTCGTTACCATTTATCACCCTAAATGGGTCACATATACAGCTGTAAGATATTGATCGATCAAATATATGTGTGTGTGTGTGTGTGTGTTTGTGCATGTGGTGGCCACCATTATGTTTGTGATTAATGTTGTGTCTATGTTATGTCTCAACTACTACCTTCTCAATTTCTGACCACTACAAACCTCTATTACATTCATCAGCTCCACTGCTGATCCACTAGGTTTATCAATTTTAAAATCATCAATTCTCATACTTATTTCCCTGCTCCACCCATGTTGGAGCTTCTTTATATTCTTCTCTCCATCCCAGACTTGGATCCCTACAAAGCCTTAAAATCTCTACTTGTGATTAACCTCGAAAAGTGTTTTTGTCTCGCCTAAGCTACAGGTACAGTTACCGGTGCCAATGTTCCCTTGCTGAAGAAGCCCTGCAAGACACCCACACCGATGTTCCGGACACCTGTTCCAGCACTCAAGACTCCAGTTCCAGAATTCGAGATACTTGTTCCAGTGCTCATGAAACCTGATCCAGTGTTCCTGATAATACATCGAGTCCCTGATGATTGCTCTCCCGAGACTCATTCCTGTCCTCACCAATGCTGCTGTTCCAGAATCAGTTCTTCAGTTCTTCAGACCTTGTTCCGGAGATGTGACTTCATGGGAAATTGACTCTCACTAATTTAGGACAATACAGGCTGTAGTCTGTTATGACCAAACAGCCAGAGACATTTTACTATGAACTTTACTCGGTTCAAAATTAATTCGGGCATTGGGACAACATATGATATTACCTTGTAATTGGAATTGTTCCTTTTCTGTTTCTCTCCTCTGTATGTATTATTTAGAATACTTGTATTTTTATATTTTTTGCAAACAAAAAAGGGAGAGTTGTTGGAGGACATGTTTAGCTAATCTGGGAGTTTTGTTGTTTTGCTCACTCCCAGCTTAATCTTATTTAAGCCAATGTTCATTCTAATGAGATCTCTCTTCTATGTAAACACTGCTAGAGGGTGTGGCACTTACAGAAGTCACCTTGATTGAATAACTTCTGACTTATACATCTACTAAGACTTCTATGTTTTCTAGATTGGGCACAGCTCCTCTTTATACCCACTGCACCCAACGTGGGACAGTTAGAATTTACCAGGAGACTACCACCCTGGCTACGCTGAGACTAAAGGAAGACTATAGGAAGGATCATACTAGTTTGCTCTAAGCAGGCGAGTATGACCCTTTCAGTACATGAGAACAAGATACTCAGAATCACCCTGGTGCAGATAATAAGGACCTTGTGGGTACCATCTAGATTACATGAAGCTCATGAAGTTAAGATGTATTACTTTATATCAGCCCCTCTCTCTCCAGTGTTTTACATAAGAGATAATCTCGGGATTAGTCCTTGGTGTAACCTTTGTTTATACCTACAATAGGGTGTGTGGCACTACACTCTGTTTAGGGTTCTTTGTTGGCATGACAACCTCCCGATTGGATTACTTTGGTGTATATAAGGGGCTGACTTGAGGCCCCTTCACCTTTTTACCCTTTTGCCTTTTGGTTCCTCAGCCTTCAGCTTTTGGCTCCCGAGTGCTTTTGGCTTTTGGCTTTGGCCTTTTGCTCTTTGGCCTTTTGCTCCATCTTCTAGTGCTGTGGAAGAGCTTTTGTACTATTAAAAGCCATTTTTGGAACTGCACTGGGCTCGTGAGTTTTCATCTTTCTCCCGGCGTCCTCGGAGGTAGAAGACAACCTCTGTCCTGACACTGTTGGGGACCCCGCAGCGCCTCCCGACACACCAGTGCCCATTTCCCACCACCAATGTCCCCAGTTCCCTCCCCCTTCCATAGCCTGCCTAAATGGCAGGTTCTTTATCTCTTTTCTCTCTCCCACTCTCTCCCTTCCTTCTCCTACACATTGTGGGTTGCACTACATACACTTTGGAAGACATCATGTGCATTTTTCCCCTGTATTTAATGCTCAGTTCTATGTCGGTATCAGCCCTTTCGACATTTATTCACACATGTTCCCTTCTCTGTCTTACCTAACCTCTGACTCCCTCACGTTTACGGTAATTTCCACTTTTGGTAAGACCACCTGATATATTTATGTCATGCAAATAAATGCAGTCTTTCTATGTCTCTCTCTTTCCTTCTGACTAATTTCACTCAACATGATTCTTTCCATGTCCATCCATTTATAGGCAAATTTCATAACTTCATTTTTCCTAACAGCTGCATAGTATTCCATTGTGTAGATGTACCACAGTTTCTTTATCCATTCATCAGTTCTCGGGCATACTGGTTGTTTCCAGGTTCTGGCTATTGTGAATAGTGCTGCTATGAAAAATAAAACTGCAGATTGTGTTTCGCTGTGTGTTTTTTGGCTTCCCAGGGTATATTCTCAGGAGTAGTATGACTGGGTCAAAAGGGAACCCAATTTCTAGTCTTTGGAGGAATGTCCATATTATTTTCCAGAAAGGTTGTACAAGTCGACATTCCCACCAACAATGGATGAGAGTCCCCTTTTCCCCACATCCACGCCAGCACTTGTTGTTTTTACCCTTTTGGATATGGGTCTCACGCTTCATTGATTTAAAAGAAAGACTTTGATTCTGTGGAGACTGAAGCAGTTGTTGCTTTTACCCTTTTGAATATGGGCCAGTCTCTGTGGTGTGAGGTGATATCTCAATGCTGTTTTGACTTGCATCTCTCTGATGATTAGTGATGATGAGCATTTTTCATATGCCTTTTGGCCATTCGAATTTCTTCCTTGTCAAAGCTTCTGTTCATCTCTTCTCCCCATTTTTAAATGGGGTTGGCTGTTTTCTTCTTATATAGCTGTACCAGTGCCTGATATATCCTGGATATTAACCCCTTATCAGATGGGCATTGTGTGAATATTTTTTCCCATTCTGTAGACTGTCTTTCTATCTTGGTCACTTTTTTCTTTTGAGGTGGAGAAGCTCTTTAGTTTCATGTAGTCCCATATGTTTGTCTTCTCTTCTAGTTGCTTTGTTAATGGTGTTTCACCTTTGAAGATGTCTTTAGCTTCAATGTCGTGGAGGTTTTTTCCTATATTTTCTTCAATGTACTTTATGGATTCAGGTCTGATATTGAGATCTTTAATCCATTTTGATCTGATTTTTGTGCAAGGTGTTAGAGACAGGTCCAAATTCATTTTTTTACATGTAGCTGTCCAGTTTTCCCAGCACTACTTGTTGAAGAGGCTTTCCTTGTTCCAGTTTGGACTCTTTGCACCTTTATCAAAGATTAACTGATCATGTCTTTGAGGGTGGGTGTCAGGATACTCAACTCTATTCCATAGATCCACTGGTCTGTTTTTATTCTAGCTGTTTTTATTACTGCTGTTTTGTAGTACAGTTTGAGGTTGGGAAAGGTGATGCCTCCCATCTTCTTTTCCCCCAAGGGTTGCTTTAGCTATCCGTGGGGGTCATTATTCCATATGAATTTCAGGAGTGTTGGTCAATTTCTTTGAAGAATGTCATGGGTATCCTTATAGGAACTGCATTGAATCTGTACAAAGCTCTAGGGAGTATTACCATCTTGACAATGTTAATTCTCCCCATCCATGAGCAGGGAATGTGTTTCCATTTCCTCGTGTCCTCTTTTGTTTCTTGAAGCAGTGTCTTGTAGTTCTCTTTGTATAGGTCCTTTACACACCTGGTTAAGCTGATTCCTAGGTATTTGATTTTCTGTGGTATAAAACCAGTATACTTCTATATGAAAAATGAGGCATCTATATTGTTATCTAGGTAAGCAATACAATTCCTACTTCCTTCATTCTGCATCTGCTTAAGTCCATTGTTTGCAAATGTGTCTTTTCCTTTTTAAGTGCTTCAAGTGGGTAAATTTATTAAAAACATTAAATAAACCCATGTATTAGTATCACATTGACAGAGTAATACGATATCCAGGCAACTGGTTGTGTTTGATTCTATTTAAGTCATAGAAGGCTTTAATGGATGAAGTGAGGAGCCTTCAGGGATTGTAGATTTAAGGGACCTTCAAAATCATCTAACTCTTGAGCATTTGTTGAAAAGTGGTTTCTTTGGCTGGAAGCTTTGACGGTTTAGGATATTCCGTTAAAATAAATGCCTTGCCTCTCTGATAACATGTAAGCAAATGAAACAATTTGACTTCTTGATTTGACCACCACCAGCTTTCAGTGATGACCTCAAAGAATTGAACAATGAATCATGGCAAATAAAGCTGTTGGTAACTAATCATATAATTTTGAGTTCTTCAAGTGAAATTCCATAGTAGGTACATCATGAAGTTAGGGATTATGTAAGATTACTTGCAGAAGGAGACTGGTATAAATATTGTCATTCATTAAGATTTGATTCATCTGGAAACAACCAGAGTGCCCGGAGAATCGATGACTGGATAAAGAAGCTTGGTACATCTACACAATGGAATACTATGCAGCTGTTAGGAAAAATGAAGTCATGAAATTTGCTTATAAATTGATGGACATGGAGAAGATCATGTTCAGTGAAATTAGCCAGAAGGAGAGAGACAGATACAGAATGACTGCATGTATTTGCATGACATAAATATATATGTACATATTATGATACCAATATCCAAGGTCAAGTGAAACATGTATCAGGAGGTCTTGTTAAAGTTGAAAATTATCACAAACGTGTGGGGAGTCAGAGGCTAGGTAAGACAGAAAATTGAACAGTGTGCTAACAATTGTTGAAAATACTAATACCAACCTAGAACTGAGCATTAAATACAGGCAAAAAGATACACATGACAACCTTTTAATGTATGTTCTTTAATCCACAATCTGGAAGGGAAGGAAAAGAGAAATAGATGGAGAGAAAGGGAAAGAAATAACCTGCCATGGAGGCAGGCTGGGAAAGGGGGAGGGAACCAGGGACGTTGGTGGTGGGAGATGGGCACTAGTGGAGGGATGGGTGCTGGAAAACTGTATGACCAAAACCCAAATATAAACATCTTTGTAATTGTATATCTCATAGTGGTGTAATAAAATAATTTAAAAAGGATTTGATTCACATCCAAAGCTTAAATGCCAGTTGATGACTAAGATAAATGTCTATGTGATACTGACTCATGTGTTCTTCGGTGATAGATTTTGATTGGATTAGCCAGCTTATATGCTCTGATCTTACCATGTCTCTTAATTATAATGGAAATCTGGGAGTCTCAGTAAAGGGGGCTTTAAGCCTCTACTCCCCTACAATGACCCAATTGTTATATGGATGGGTAGATTGCAGAAGTGCCATTGTCAAAGGCAGTGAGATAGAGTAGGGAAGAATCCAACACATCAACAGTGACCCAAGTAAGTGTGGTGTCAGGGTGCCCTGTAGTGGAAGTATGCAACAATGAGAGCTTACTAGCCTCCCTTCCTCCAGGCCATATGTGCTTTAGTAGTTTAGGATTCAACAGTAAATGAGACTGTCCCTGCAGGGTAGTAGGCTTTAATAAAAAATGTCCCAGTTGTAGCATCCAGTGGGAAATCTGTATGATGAATTAATAGACTAAGTTGGAAGATGTAAGTGTTCAAGTGTAGCAGTAAAGGCCAGGGACCAAAGTCCCATACCAGGGGTAAGAGGATGAGCAAGAAATAGAACAAACATTAGGGATGTAGGAGAGTCTTTGTTGCCTGAAGCAAAGTTACTGAATTGCAGTCTGGTAAGAGCCTGAATACTTGGATCTGAGTGGAAAGGACACCATCAGGGACACTAAATTACTTTTGACACCTGCAAAGGAAGTCTGGTCATATCTGTACTTCATTTCAGACTGAATCCAGAGTTTTTGGATTCCCAGGACTTGAGAAATCATCCCCTGAACTTAAATAGAACTGGAGTCTTGCAGCAGGGTTGAAAAGCTGTGGAAAGCATGAAGCTCCGTGCCATGGATGGTGATGGGGACGAGAGAAAGGCAACTGTAAAGGGAGAGGAGCTTCTGGATGAAACAAATGGGAAATCCAGGAAGAAGGTCAAGCAGGATTGTGGACTGAATCTATATTCTCTTCCAAATCCATACATTGAGGCACCAGCCCTCAATGTGGTTAATTTAGGAGGTGAGGCCTTTGAGATGGGATTAGGTCATGATGTGGTATTATCACAATGGCTTCATATCCTTAGACAAAGCAGGAGAACTCACTTCCCTCCCTCCCCATGTTGAAGAGAGATACAAGAGTATATATATACTTTGATTCCATTTATATAACTTGTAAAACTAAATGAAACTCAAGTTACAGAAGCAGATAGGTACCTGCCATAATGGGGACAAAGAAAGTAAGAAGAGTAAGGGGCAAAAGGAATGATTTGGACTGATACAAGCCAGCTTTCATCTTTGCTAAGACATGGGTGGCAAAGCTCATTAAATTACATACTTTAAGTTAATTGTGCATAAGTTTATCAGAGTAAAGTTACTCATTTTTACATTAAAAATCATCAAATTACCTAACTAATTGGACTAGACTCAAACATCTATCATGACAAAGCTCATGGCATTTTCTATCAAGGATCTTACATTCTTTCCTACTTGTTTACTTCCCTTTTCATTTGCCAATTTGTTATTGATCCTAACAACTAGTATTTTGTCTTCAGTATCACTGATATGGCCCCCCACATGCTGAATTCTGTTGTGGCTAACTTTAACTCCCTCAAATTATATTTCTATGTTCTCTTTGGCACCCTGGATCAGATTTTATTTTTCTTGACGTGGCTGAATTATTTCTCAGTGATTTGCTTCTATTTATTTGTCTATCTATCTATCTATCTATCTATCTATCTATCTATCTATCTATCTATCTATCTATCTATCTATCTATCTATCTATCTATCTATCTATCTATCTATCTATCTATCTATCTATCTATCTATCTATCTATCTATCTATCTATCTATCTATCTATCTATCTATCTATCTATCTATCTATCTATCTATTATTTAATATTTGATCATCCAACACAAATCCCACCACCAGTGTGTTCCCACCACCAAAGACACTAATTTCCTAACTCCCCCATCACCATGCCTGTTCCTCAAGTGGCACCAATTATATTGACCATTGCAGCCCATGTATGGCAATGGTATTGGTGAAGTCATGACTTTTTTTCTGATTTATTATGGGATAATCTGGTCTACTTCTCTCCTTGCAATGACCATCTGAATTTCTAGAAATAATCGTTTTTTACGAGTTTGCTGTACTGTGACCATGAAGTGGTAGCAGCTCTGCCCCATGTATCTGTGTTTCTGGATCGTGGGC
>JAJIBD010010348.1:0-32776 GCA_021461705.1 Cryptotis parvus | reverse complement strand
TCTCTCTCTCTCTCTCTCTCTCTCTCTCTCTCTCTCTCTCTCTCTCTCTCTCCACATGCAAGAAAGAGTAAGAAAGAATGCTGTTAACTGGCAGGGTGTTATTTCCAGGAAGCAGTGTTAACTGTAAAGAGCAAAATTTATATGCCATTATGTAACAAAACGAAAAAATTTGTGCTTATGTTTGCTAAAAACAAATCCAAGAAGATAAACCCGACACTAAAGAGGTTAGTTACTTATGTGGATGGATAGGAATGGGTGGAAAAAGTATCAGAGCAGAGTCCAGTACAAGTGCAGTCAGAGCAATAGCACAGCGGTGAGAGCGTTTGCCTTATACACAGCCAAGCCTGGTTAGAACCCTGACATCCCATGTGGTCCCTCGAGCACTGCTAGGAGTCATTCTTGAGTGCAGAGCCAGGAGTAATCCCTGTGTATCACCGGGTGTGACCCAAAAAAGAAAAAAAAATAGCAGTACTTAGGAAACAATGTGAGTTAGGTTTCCCACTACTGAAGAAGCGAAAATATAATAGGAAAAGCACTGGAATAGCATACACAGTACCAATAAGATAAGTTCTTTGGAGATCAGGAAAGTTTAAAGCTATTGAAGAGGAAAGCAAATTTACTCTTATGACAAGATTTAAAAGTAAACAACACTGCTAGGCTGGGAAGAGACCTTAATAGGCTGTAATGCAGGCTTTGTACTGAGTTACCCTAGGTTCAATTCCAGGTACCTCATGGTACCCTGAACATGGTCAGGAATGACTTCTGAGCACTGAATCAGAAGTTGTCTTTGAGTACCATCAGATACAACCCAAAACCTTTAAAAATGAAAACAGGCCAAAATGAATGAATGAATGAATGAATGAATAAAAATAAATAAATAAATGAAAATCCTCTGTATTTTGCTTGGGTCAGGCAGAGAGCCAAAAGGTCAGAGGCACATGGCTAGTTTAGTACTTGACACCACATGGGTCCTGGAATTTAACCTAGTAATCAAGGAAGCCCCCTAAGTACTGCTGGGTGTGGTCCTTGTCCCCCACAGCCCCCCAAGCACCAGAGCCGGGGATGTATCCTCAGGACCTGGAACTCAACAATCCTGCCCAACTGGTGGAGTTCAACTGGGAGTGAACTCAGTGGCACTGACTCAAAGGAATTCCTCTCCCCTCCACCAGATACACATGTATTCCTGACAAAAGCCCTAGTCACATCTTTTGTAATCAGAATTTAAAAATATTAGCATTGTTAACTTCGGATTTCTTTTCCTTTAGGGTTACACCTGGCAAAGCTCAGGGGTTACTCCTGGCAGTGCTCAGGGGACTATATGGGATGCTGGAGATTGAACCTGGGTCAGCCATGTGCAAGGGAAACTCCACACCCGCTGTGCCCCCAGTCTGGTTGATAACCTCTTTTGTTCCTTGCTCTGTGCAAGGTAAAGGCCTACCTGTAGTACTATCGCTCCGGCCCAACTCTGGGACTTTAAATGAATTTTAGTAGATACAGGGGCAGTATAGGGATCAAGGCACTTGCCTGCATGCATTTGGTCCTGGTTCAATCCCTGGAACCACACATGGCATCCTGAGACATTAAAAAGGACCCTGAAGCAAAGTGCCAGGAATAGCCTCTGAGTACTATCAGGGTTTGTCCCCAAGTTCTTTGTTACCCACAGATGATGCACCCCTGAGTCAATTATTACTATGATGACTGCAAAATGGTGACTTTCATTCCCTTTAGATTAGCTGTAAGGAAAGCTTGACTTCATTAATTCATTCACTTCCGTATGGACGGAATTTATTTCTTTTTTCAAAGGAGATTTTCATTTCCCTTTTTTCCTCCCTCCTCCGGTAGTTTCTGGGTCACAGAAAGTGGTGCTAAGGGCTACTCCTGGCTCTGTGTTTGGAAGGCTATGTAGTGCCAAGAACATGAATCTGGGTCTCTCACGTGCAAAGCCTGAGCTTAGTCCATAGAGCTGTCCACTGAGATGTCTTGCTGGCCCCTATACTGATGACTTTTTTTGCTACGCTGGTACTATAATTATTTATTTTGACGCTCACACTGTCCTAATTCAGAATCTGGAACCCCACTCTACCCTATGTCCTCCTTCATCACTTAAAAGCTTTTAGCAGTGCACTTTAGTACCACTTTAACAATTTCCCACTCATCCACAATTTTCTGTTTTTGCTTCTTCAAATGCTGCTTCATATATCTATTTCCTATTTGTGAGTGATCAACAGCTGACACGAGGAAACACTAAAAAGAGGAATAATCTAAATTAACAGATCGTAAACACTTACATGAAGAACTGTGAGCCATTTGTATCCTTCCCTCTGTTGGCCATTGACAAGAGAAATTCTTTGTTGTGTTTAACAGCGAAACTCTCATCTACAGAGAAGCAAAGTTTTAAGCTATATTAGCTATTATTCCCGAAAAAAAATGCCATTTTTCACTCCTCTTCATATCTTGTGTTCATATTCTGTTTAGTGCCAGACAAAATTTAGATAAAAATCAGGTTACAAGACAAGAATCAAATATTAACCAGTAGTCTGTGTTTCTTAGCTTCCCTTATATGAAGCCGTAATGCTTTATCAGATCCCTTTCTTTCCCTCTGTTTCTCCTTAGTTTTTTGGAACAGAAAAAAAATCCCCACAAGTTTTCTTAAACAAAGAAGGAAAATGAAAGAAACCTTTAGAAAGAGAAAGCAAACAGAAGCAGACATGTGGCTCCAGTATCATGTCTGTGCCAAGTCCCAGTTTGGGTACCAGGTGTCACAGCCCATCTCTTGGCACGGAGCGGCCCAAGATCCCCAAACACTACCTGGAAACGGCCCAAATCAGAAAACAAATGCAAACTGAAAAATCAAAATCAGATTCTTTCACATTGCACCAGTTCTGTATCTGAGCAGCAAAAGGTTCATAGATTATCATGAGAAAAGACGGACAGTCATAAAACTTACCTTGTGCCATAGTATCATTTACGACAAAGAGAACAACTTGTCCCCACACCCATCTACCTTTTGTTCTAGAATGAAAACTAAGCAAGTGAAATGTGAAACAAAATTATAGCAAATCTTGGATGTGAAATACGAGAACTACAAAATTATTTCTACATTACATCTTTCAATCCAAAATAATTGTGGAGAGAAAAACTGGAGAGGGTGGGTGTGTTTGGGACGAAACTTGGCAGTGTTCAGGCACTGCTCTTGGGCTCAGAGGTCACTCCTGGTGACGCTCAAGGGACCGTGCGTGGTATGGGGACTGGACTAGGGCTGATCACAGGAAAGGTAAGCATCTTAACATCCAGTATTATCTCTCCAGCTCAAGAAAAAAAATTAGCCACATTTTTAGAATATCAAAGGAAAAAAATTTTAATATTCATAGAAAACCCAAGATTGTAGTAGCTCAGTGGTACAGATCTTCCCCTACATTCAATCCCTGCCACCCTATCCTCCCAAAACAAACCTCAGAGAAAAGAGTGTCACTAAAAATGTCAAGTTACTAAAACATAGCTCAAATTCCTATAATAAAGCTACATACATTTTTACTCTAGCATTAATACTGCTAAGAGTGTATTAAAGATTTATGGTTTTGGGGCCAGAGCAACAGCACAACGGGTGGGGTGTTTGCCTTGCACACGGCCGACCAGTGTTTGATCCCCAGCATCACATATGGTCCCCGAGTACCACCAGAAGTAATTCCTGATGGCAGAGCCAGAGGGGTAAACCCAGAGCATTGCTGGGTGATCCAAAAAAAAAAAAAAATATGGTTTTTCTTTTGATACCTGTGGACCAGTGAAAGTAATTTCATGGACTAAGGCAAAAGAAAACATTTTTTTAAACATATGGGACTACATGAAACTAAAAAAGTTTCTGCACCTCAAAAGAAACAATGACCAAGATACAAAGACAGCCCACAGAATGGGAAAGAATATTCACCCAATACCCATCTGATAACGGATTAATATCCAGAATATATCAGGCACTGGTGAGTATACCAGGCACTGGTTGAACTTTACAAGAACAGTCAACTCCATCAAAAAATGGGGAGAAGAAATGAACAGAAACTTCGACAAGGAGGAAAATCAAATGGCCAAAAAACATATGAAAAAATGCTGATCATCATTGGTCATCAGAAAGATGCAAATCAAAACAACGAGATATTATCTCACACCACAGAGGCTGGCACATATCCAGAAGAGCAGGAACAACAAGTGCTGGTGTGGATGCAAGAAAAAGGGGACTCTCATCCATTGTTGGTGGGAATGTCGACTGGTACAGCCTTTTGGAAAACAATATGGACATTCCTCCAAAGATCTGTTGAAAAAGCTAAAAAAGCATATCTGCACTACTAGCTCCCACTTGACCACACCACTCCTAGGAATATACCCTGGGAAGCCCAAATCACAGCGGAAACACCATCCCCACGTTTAAGTTCATAGCAGTACTATTCACAATAGCCAGAATCTGGAAACAACCAGAGTGCCCGGGAATTGATGACTGGATAAAGAAACTTTGGTACATCTACACAATGGAATACTATGCAGCCAGCTGTTAGGAAAAATGAAGTTATGAAATTTGCCTATAAGTGGATGGACATGGAGAGGATCATGTTGAGTGAAATTAGCCAGAAGGAGAGACAGATATAGAATGACTGCATTTATTTGCATTACATAAATACATACATATGTACACACACACACACACACACACACACACACACACACACACACACACACACAAGCACATTACTATACCAATATCCAAGGTCAGACAAACATGGATCAGGAGGTCTTTCCAAAAATGGAATCTACCACAAGCATCTGGAGTCGGAGGTTGGATGGGACAGAGAAGGGAACAGTGTGCTAACAATTGTTGTAAGTGATAATACTAGCCTAGAACCGAGTATTGAATACAGGCAAAAAAGACACACACGATAACCTCTAAATGTATGTGTTGCAATCCACAGTGTGTAAAAGGAGGGGGGGGGAGGGGGAGGGAGGGGGGGGGGAGAGAGAGAGAGGGAGAGAGAGAGAGAGAGAGAGAGAGAGAGAGAGAGAGAGAGAGAGAGAGAGGAGATAAAGAACTCTCCACAGAGGCAGGCTAGGGGAGGGGGGAGGGTACAAGGGAGCACTGGTGGTGGGAAATGGGCACTGGTGGAGGGATTGGCGCTGAAACAATGTATGACTGAAACCCGGACATAAATATCTATGCAATTTTATATCTCATGGTGGTATAATAAAATATTAAAAAAAGAAAACATTTTAAATAATTTTTTGTGTGGGCTTTTTGGGAGGAGGGTTTCTAAGAAATTCTCGGGGTGGGGAGTGATAATATAGTGGGTAGGGCGTTTGCCTTGCACACAGCCAACCCAGGTTCAATCCCTGGCACCCCATACGGTCCCCCAAGCACCACCAGGAGTAGTTTCTGAGTGCAGACCCAGGGAGTAACCCCTGAGCGTAGCTGAGTATGAGCCCCCAAAACAAAAAAAAGAAAACACCCAAAAAACCCACAATGTGCAAAAGGGGGGAGAGAGAGTAGAGAGGAAGAGAAAAAAAGTGCTTCCATAGAGGCAGGCTGTGGAGGAAGAGAGGGGGGGGGGGGGAAACTGGGGACGTTGGTGGTGGGAAATGTGCACTGGAGGGATGGGTGCTGGAACACTGTGTGACTGAATTCCAATCATGAACAGCTTTGTAACGGTCTCTCTGTGATTTAATAAAAAAACTTGCAAAAGTATAAAAATCTATCAACTTGCACGCAAATATTCCAGTGTATTTAACACATTAATTTCTTTCTTTCTTTTTTTTTTTTTTTTTTTTTTTGCTTTTTTTGGGTCACACCCGGCAATGCTCAGGGGGCTACTCCTGGCTCTGCACTCAGGAACCACTCATGGCGGTGCTCAGGGGACCATATGGGGTGCCGGGGATCAAACCCGGGCGGGCATGGGCCGGCCGCGTGCAAGGCAAACGCCCTACCGGCTGGACTATCGCTCTGGTCCCAACATTAATTTATTTCTTGGTATAAAAATATTCCTGTAACACCGAGGAAGATGTGTTGAAAAGCTAAGAAAGCATATATGCACTACTAGCTCCCCTTCACTCCTCAGAGAACAGACTTTACTAGGGCACTTTCATTACTGCAGAAACACTTTACTGCCCTGAACTTTGGCCTGGCATGAAGGAACTATACTGTCCACTGCCTCTCTTTTTGAGACACGTTGTCTTGAGTTCACACTTACAAAGTATCGTGAATAGTTTGGAGTTTTATACTTTGATTATGAATTTTATTTTTATCTTCATGACATAATTCACAACAAGAATTTGTTTGAAAGCTTCTTCGCAGCTAGGTGCTCCCAGTGGAAGCACAGGAAGCATATTCCCACATTTCCAGCTAAGTCAGGAAAGAATTCCTCATCACGACATTCATCCTTATGAAGCAAAGCAGATTACATTTACTGCCTCCTACATCTTACTCTTCTATTACTAGTGGCCAGTCAACAATTATCTTCATAATACAGTTCCAAGTCATCTAGGTTATAATTTGTAGCTGCCTGAGGAGTCAAAATTTCCCGAGTAACATCTAAAAAGCAAGGCAACCAACAGTAACCATTTTGTTGGTTTTAAATATCCAAAGCGCCAACTAAGACACTTGAAGCAATGACTTATTACTAGTTGTTGTGTTTGACTTTTCTATCTTTCCCAAAAATCAAGAGGTCTATCTATCTGCAAAATCACTACACTTGAACACAAATGATAATCATATTATGGAAGGATTAAAGACATCATTTTAATACAATTTTGTGACAATATTCACTGCAGAGCTATGATGGAAGCAAGCATTAGGTTCTCCCTATTGGTGCTTAACAAAATTTCCTTTCCATTTTTTTTCATTCTACCACACATTCTCAACTATTAACACATTTCTTTATCCTTGTTTCTTCAGAACTTCAGCAGCAGAACTTGAAAAACAGTTCTCACTACTTTTTAAGATTCTGTACCCTGCTCTGGGGCTTAGGAAGGAGTCAGGGCCACACCTGGTGCTGTTTAGGTACCACTTCAGGGTCTGAACTCAGGTGTTCCTCCTGACAATGTGTGAGACCACAGGGCATGAAAACTGAACCAGGGTGGGCAGCATGCATGGCACACGCCTTAAGCCTGAAGGAGATTGCTCTCCATTTTCCTTTTTGGTTTTTTGTGCCACACCAGGTAGTATCCAGGGCTTACTCCTGGCAGCTCAAGGGACCATATGGTGTACTGGGGATCAAATCCAGGCCAGTCGCATGCAACTCAAGTGTCCAACCTCCTGTATTATCCTGTGGCCCTACAGTTCTTATATGTGTTTTAAAAGGTTAAAAGGTTCTACTATTTGATTTGGGGGGAGAGAGGAGCAATGGAAAGATTTTATTTATTTTTTGTTTTTTTGGGTACAACCTAGCAATGCTCAGGAGTTACTCTTAGCAGTGCTTAGAGGACCATATGGGATGCCAGGGATCAAACCTGGGTCAGCCGCATGCAAGGCGGCTGAAATAATTTGCATCCCAATAAATCACACACAGGATTAGCAAACAATATACACAGGTGCAACAAGTTTAAGAGTTTTCCAGGACAGGAGGGTGCATAAAACACCAATTAAGATGCTGTCTACAGGTGAGCTGACGTCACACACACTGGCAAAACAATGCATATGTATGCACACCAATAGGCTCATAATTCTTGTTGAGTATAACTGTCATACTCTTAATTTGCTACAAGGATCCATATGCACCATCAATTAAGTTACAACAAATATTTTTTGGGACAGCAAAGAAATTTCTGCAGTCTAGCAACTAAAAATCATTGCTAATATCACCAAAAAATTTCAAATAATACTACGTATAAATGTCCCGAAAACAGAAAACTCATACCTCCATAAAAGATCACATAAATACTTCACAAGAAAATTAACCTCTTGGGGCTAGAGCTATGGCACTGCGGGTAGGGCATTTGCCTTGCATGCGGGTGACCCGGGTTCGATCCCGGCATCCCATATGGTCCCCGAGCACTGCAAGGAATAATTCCTGAGTGAAGAGCCAGGAGTAACCCCTGAGCATTGCCGGGTGTGACCAAAAAAAAAAAAAAAAACACACCCTCTAGATTCATTGCAGGTAGCTGGGTATAGTATACTCATTAATAAATAACCCTACTGATTCATCAAACAACAAATTAGTATATTAAACACTATTTAAATGTAAACATTTTACCTTCAAAAAATCCTCCATAAATAGATTCTCCTCCTCGTCCATTTCCTAAAAATGAAAAACACATACTTTTAAGACAGTAATATCTTTGAAGGTATAATCTATAAAAAAAATTCTTCTTAAAAAGTAGGTGCAGGGGCCGGAGTGATAGCCCAGCGGGTAGGGGCGTTTGCCTTGCACGCCGGCCTGTGTCAGCCCGGGTTCGATCCCCGGCATCCCATATGGTCCCCGAGCACCGCCAGGAGTAATTCCTGAGTGCAGAGCCAGGAGTAGCCCTGAGCATCGCTGGGTGTGACCCAAAAAAAGCAAAAAAAAAAAAAAAAAAAGTAGGTGCATGACTGCCAGGAGTTATTCCTGAGTGCAGAACCAGGAGAAACCCCTGAGCATTGCTGGATGTGACCCAAAAAAGAAAAAAAAAGTAGGTGCATGAATGATTTTTAACTATCAGTCAAAAGTTCATAGCAGATTCTAAAAGATATTAATATCTAAAAGATTAAGATAATAAAGGCAATACTGGCATGATCACAAATTACTTATTTCCCCCTATGATACAGTAAAGTTTCAGAGACTTAAAATATGGCTAAGGAGGTCTTTATCAGACCTCCTGATCAGACCTTTATCAGAACATTTTCATTTTTAAAAAATATCTCTTAAAATAGTCTCAGTGTTTTTACAATAATCATAGGTAAACTCTATAGGTATCAAAAGAATTACCAGGTATGACCAAATCAAGCATATACACTGACTGAAAGGTTACTAAGAAATGACTATACTGTTCTATGGTTTTACCAAAAACTAAATAAAATAAGAAAACTGGATGATTCCACATTCAGACTCGACTAATCTAAGATTCATGATATTTAATAAGAATATAGAAACAATTTCCTTAATCTTACCTTCACTGAAATCACCACCTTGAACCATAAAATCCTTAACAACTCTGTGAAAGAGACAACTCTTATAATGTAATGGTTTCTGAGTTGATTTTCCTGTCCCCTTTTCACCTATACAGAAGAAAAAATTAGGTCATTTAGTAGAAATTAAGATAGTAGTGTCAAGCAAAATTCATAGTGAGCCACTGCCTGTAAACTACACCCTCTTGAAAAAGCGTGCCGCGCAGACACATACACTTTAAACTATGGAATTTTTATTGTATTATTTTTTCTTTTAATTCATTTAAAGCAATCACTCATATTTTCCTATAAGTGAATCTCAGACAAAACTCCCACTACGAGTATTTCTTTCTTTCTGAGTCACACCCGGCAATGCTCAGGGTTTACTTCTGGCTTTGCACTCAGGAATTACTCCTGGCGGTGCTCGGGGGACCATATGGGATGCCGGGATCAAACCTGGGTCGGCCACATGCAAGGTAAACGCTGTACCCACTGTGCTATCACTCCTACCCTTACGAGTATTTCTAAAAACTACTTTCCTTCCTGAAGTAATGATTTATAATCTGCATGTTAAGAGAAGTAACATTCATGGAGAAATCTGAAACGTTAAGTCAAAAGTAAAAGCAATCTATAGTCAAAAGGGCAACTGAAAATGTCAACGAACCTGTACAGAGACAACGAAAGTTCTCACATGTTTTGGGACACACGTCAGAAAATAATTCAAAGACAACTCTTCCAGCTGAAAAAGACAGTAGTTCAGCTTAAACTTCTTTACTAATTTAAAATATTAAATAATGGTTTATAAATGTTAAATGGGAGCATCATTTTTCTTACCAGGTTGATTATTAATAGCGATGTCAAAAAAACAGCGAGGACGCTGTACTTTTATTCCCATGACTCCAAAATTTCCAGTCTATGAGTAAAATACAGTTCCAGGCAATCAGACTAAAAAAGCAAAGATATTTTATAAATTTCTGTAAAGCACACACAAGAAATTAAGTTTGACCTCATCTTTATATATATGTGTGTCTACACACACACATACACACACACACATGTATGTCTCTTCATGACATAAATCACATAACCATTGTCTTTTAATTTTTTTTGCATTGCCACAAGTGTAATCCAGGTCCTCATATATGTCATATATGTGAGACATATGTGCTATCACTGGGCTATATATGCCCAGTCCAATCACCCCTCTCTTAGGGAATAGCTTATATCTTGTGGATGAAACAGAAAAGTGAAAAAAAAAGGCTTAGGGCTGAGGAGACAACTCAAATGACTGAGTGCATGGTTTGCATGTGGTAAGCGGAGTTTTAATCCCTGGCACTAACTCTTGAGCATTATTTAAGGCAACCTTTGCGCAAAGACAGTAGTAGTAGAACCCAGTAGCCACAGGCCTAAAATTGGGAGGGAGGGAGAATAAAAAGGCTAATAACTTGCCAATCAAATCTATACAAAATACAATATTAATATGCTACACAAAATACAGTATTAAAATTTATGTGATTAGTGAAACAGGCATATTACCTTCAAATAGAGAATAAAAAAACCAAGGGGCAAACAGATCCAATTTTCTCCTTCCTAGAAAATGGAAATAAACCTTGATTAATTAGTGTTTCAAAAAGAAAAAGATTCAAACTCCTAAAAGTACAAAATAAACCATCAATAAAAGTGGGATATTTAACAGCTAATATGGTTGTTATATTTGGAATAAAAGCATAAATTAAGTTTTACATACAAGGTTATTACAGGCTCAAACCAGGACCTTCTGTATGTAAAACATGAGCCCCAACAAGCCCCTGAGATTACTTTCTGATCACAAGCAACAGCCTTACTTGATGTTAGTGTAAATACCAAAAATTACCATACTGAGATGTTGTTAATTTTTATCTACATAAAAGATAGCTAATAGAACATCCTTTATTATTTTTTTAAATTTACCTTATTGAATCACCATGCGATAGTTAAAAGGCTGTTCATGACTGAATTTCAATACCCATCCCTCCACCAGCGCGATTTCCCACCACCATGTGCCCATTTACCCTCCTGCCACGCCCCTACCTCCACCCCCCAGCCTGTCTCAAATGCAGGCACTTTCCTTCTTTCTCCCCTCTCTCACTAGGCATTATGGTTGACAACACAGATACTGAGAGGTTAACATTCTTTTAATACAATGTTTATTTTAAGAATCTTTAAACGTTTGAAATTAAGATGTTTAAATTATAATTGCAGGAAATGATGACAGTGAGAAGGCAGACTAGGGCCAGAGGGATAGTCCAGAGGGTAGGGCGTTTACTTGCCCGCGCCCACCAGGGTTCAATCCCTGGCATCCCATATGGTCCCCTGAGCACCGCCAGGAGTAACCCCTGAGCTTTGCTGGTTGTGACCCAAAAAGAAAAAAAAAGGCAGACTAAATAAAGGCAGAGCTGGAGATATGGTCAGCACACGTTCTGCAATTGTAATGTCCTGAGTTTAGTTCCCCATACTATATATGTAGGCGCACTGCCAGGTGTAATTGAGGGAGGGGGGAGGGAGGGAGGGAGGGAGGAAGAGAGGGAAGGAAGGACGGATGGACAGAAGGAAGGAAGGAAGGAAGAAGAAGGAAGGAAGGAAGGAAGGAAGGAGGGAGGGAGAGAGAGAGGGAGGGAGGGAGGAAGGAAGATATAGAGATGCTCCGTGTCCTTCCTGTACCAGGCTGAACATAGGGGCACCTTGGAGGGGAAGGGCGAGGTCCCTGCCCGTTCCAATGGGGAGCCCTTGTTCCCAAAAAGCTTCCTCACATAACAATCACTACCATGCTCAAGGTAAGGCTCCACTGCTAGTACGATCCCCACCCATGAGTGAATCTGTTGAAAAACTCAGGTATGTGGGTTGCTGAGACTGAATTCTCTGGGCTTTCTCAGAGTTGGAGATGGGCCGCCTCCCACAGGCTCCATGTTCTCTAGAAGGCTCAGTGGTCACACCCATGAACAGCCTCAGGCACCAAAGCAATCTCATCCACCAGCCATGATCCAGAGACTCCTCTATAAATCTCCAAAGAGAACATGGTTGGGGGCGGAGCCATAGCCCAGTGGGTAGGGCGATTGAGTTACTGCGCGGCCTGTGCCGGCCTGGGTTCGATCCCTGGCATCCCATATGGTCCCCCGAGCACTGCCAGGAGTAATTCCTGAGTGCAGAGCCAGGAGTAGCCCCTGAGCATTGCTGGGTGTAACCCAAAAAGAAAAAAAAACAACCCAAAAAAAACCACAAAGAGAACATGGTTGAATAACCATTTATAATCTCTGTAATTCCTGGGGTGCCTGGCCACAAAAAGCTGCCAAACAACATCTTAAGCTTTAGAATACCATTAAACTTACATTGCATTGCATTTTATAGATTTAAGTGTAAGCAGGGTTCATCAGGGTGACACCATTTCACCAAAACTCTTCAGCGCCACCCTTGAGAACATCATGTGACATTAGAATGGGAAGGAATGGGAGTGAAGATAGACGGTCGGCAACTACACCACCTCCGCTACGCTGATGCCATCGTTCATGTTCATCACCAAACATTAGCCAAGCGGCACAAATGCTGGCTGACTTTGACCGAGAATGTGGAAAGATAGGTCTACAGCTGAATCTCAACAAAACAATGTTCATGAAAAATGAACTAGTTCCAGAGGCTACATTCACTCTCAATGGAACAGACATCTCTGAATGCAGCAGTTATGTGTACCTAGGTCAAGAGAAGTCAACATGATGAACTACCTAAAACCTGAGCTGTGCAGGAGGAAGAGAGCAGCATGGAATGCCTTCAAAAGCATCGAAGAAATAGCTAAAAAGACAAAGAACCTCCAGTTCCGGGCACATCTCTTCAACCTCACTGTTCTCCCTGCATTAACATACACCTCAGAGACCTGGGCCCTCTGAAAGCAGGATGAGAATGCTATCCGGGTCTCCCAAAGAGGAATCGAAAGAGGTATACTTGGAATATCACGCCTCACTCAAGTGAAAGAAGGAATCCGGTTGCTCCGACCTCCATCACTGTTCCAGAATCAGGGGCACTGTCTCGTTTGCCAAGACACAAAAAATCAGATGGGCTGGACATGTAATGCAATTTGGAGATGACCACTGGACTAGAGCCATTACCGACTGGATACCAGGGGATGTCAAAAGATCACGTGGCCGCCCACCTACAAGATGGTCAGACTTCTTCGTCAAGACCCTGAACGAAAAGTTTAGGCTCTTCATATTCCTGAAGCAATCAGATGCCATTGGGCTACACCGAAATGTGATAGGGTCAAATGGAAATGTTACTGGCGCCCGCCCGAGCAAATCGATGAATAATGGGATGTCAAGTGATCAAGTGATCAAGTGTAAGGTGTGCCAAGTAACACAATGTATAATCACAATGCCTACTCTGTAGCAATGTATCAGTAATTTCTTACACTAATGACCCAATGGCCTGACTATCCCATTGGGAGATTGAATAATCTTCATTAACCTTCTAAGAAAATATTTCTCTACCATGTATCAGCAAAGTATAACAATATAAAATTAATAACTGAGTATCTGCTTAGGACAGGCTCAAGCAGGCGTAGGGAGAATTTGAAATCATTGTTTCCCATAGTTGCAATTGTGGTGGGTTTGGGATTGATTAATGAACATTTATAAGAGATTAAAATTGCCATCTTTTGGGGGCCGGAGCGATAGCCCAGCGGGTAGGGTGTTTGCCTTGCATGCGGCCAGCCCATGCCGGCCTGGGTTCAATCCCGGCATCCCATATGGTCCCCGGAGCACTGCCAGGAGTAATTCCTGAGTGCAGAGCCAGGAGTAACCCCTGAGCATTGCCGGGTGTGACACAAAAAGAAAAAAAAATTACCATCTTTGCAAAAAAAACAAAACTGAGTGGAAGTCCACTCCGCTTAATAAATTTATAAGTGAAATAACAGATTGCCCAACTAGCATGTTGTTGGATGACAGGTTAGCTAGTTTGGGAGCTGTGGCAGTTTCAGTAGTCACCTTGACTAACTTCTGACTTATACATCTACCAAGACTTCTATGTTTTCTAGATTGGGCACAGCTCCTCTTTATACCCACTGCATCCAGCGTGGGACAGTTAGAATTTACCAGGAGACTACCACCCTGGCTACGTTGAGACTATTGGAAGACTATAGGAAGGATCATACTAGTTTGCTTTCTTTAAGCAGGCGAGTGTGACCCTTTCAGTACAAGAACAAGATACTCAGAATCACCCTGGTACAGATAATAATAAGGACCTTGTGGGTACCATCTAGATTGCATGAAGCTCATGAAATTAATATGTATTACTTTATATCAGCCCTTTCTCTCTCCAGTGTTTTACATAAGAGATAATCTCTGGATTAGTCCTTGGCATAACCTTTGTTTATACCTGCAATAGGGTGTGGCACTACACTCTGTTTAGAGTTCTTTGTTGACACAACCCTCCCTAGATTACTTTGGTGTATATAAGGGGACTGACTTGAGGCCCCTTCCGCTTTTTGCTCCTGACTTTGGGCCTTTTCGCTTTCGGCTCCTGTGGCTTTTAGCAACTCAGCCTTTGGCTTCTGGCTTTTGGCTTTTTGCTCCTTCTTCTGGGTAGGACTCAGCTCGGGTAAGATCCTCTCTCTTTGGTGGGAGACTTAGGCTCTTTTGTATGGTCTAAGTTCGGACCAGAGCTAGAGTTTGTTCATTATATTGGAGTGTTGTGGAAGAGCTTTTGTACTATTAAAAGCCTTTTAGGAATTGCGCCCGGGACTCGTGAGTTTTCATCAATTCTCCCAGAGTCCTTGGAGGTAGAACTTCTGTCACGACACTGTCGGGGACCCGGTGGCGTTCCCGACATCTGGCGTCCCTGGGTGGGCACGACAGACATCATCTAGCCTTATCATCATCGGACAGAGATCTTCTGTGTCGAACCGTGAGTAAAATGATTTCTCGTGGTATAGATATGTTGTATCTTTTATTGGGTCAGACCCATACATAGCCCAGTCAATGAAGTTCCTTTCTGAGAACTACTCTATCTTTTCACAAATCTTCTGGGTCCTTGCGATTCTTAAACTGTACCTTTGTGTAAGGACAATGTTTAATAGAGAGAGGGAAGAATGTAATAGATTGAATGCAATCTTAAGGGACGAGGTTTACTCAGCGATTAAAGAAATAAGTGAGAATCATAAAAAGTAGACTGGTTTTAAAGCTTTATGACAGAATTATTAAACAGAGTTTAACATTCGAAAAAAAAATTAGAAGGACAGAAAAGTAAAATTATTAAACTGGATTCAAAATTAGAGGAAAAATTAGAAGAACAGGAGAGTAAAATTATTAAACAGGATTTAAAATTTGAGGTAAAGGTTGAAGAGCAGAAGAAGAATATCAGTAAGATAAGCACTATCTTAGAGGGAGAAATCAACAGAGAGTTAGAATAGATGGACAGAAAGAGGAGGTTTGGAGGTTAGACATAAGATTGAAAGAACAAAAGGAAGAAATATATAGGAAACTTGGAAACTTAAACCAAGAAATGGGGGCGGAGCGATAGCCCAGCAGGTAGGGCGTTTGCCTTGCACGCGGCCAGCGTGTGCTGGCCCGGGTTCGATCCCGGCGTCCCATATGGTCCCCCGAGGACTGCCAGGAGTAACCCCTGAGCATTGCCGGGCGTGACCCAAAAAGCAAAAAAAAAAAAAAAAAAAAAACAAGAAATGGATGTGTTACGCAGGGAGATTTCTGATTTCATAACTTACCAATCAGGACCTAGCGCATACCCGATACTGAGGCTTGAACCAACTAAAAGCTGTTCTCAAACACGCCCCAAGGCTGTAGACTTGAAAAAGGTGTATACATTTCCAGTGAAAAAAAATCTAAAAAAGAATTCTAATGTGGCTGATAACTTAGAGGAGGAACAGGGAAACCCAGAGGGAGGCAAATTCTCAAACTGAAAATCTCCCGGAGTTAATACCTTCAAAGAGGAAGATGTTCCTCTGACAGATACTACAAGGAATGAGGAAGAAGGGAAGGAACAGGTTAGCTCATGCAGGCCCCAAGAGCCTTGCAGTTCCTCTGGTGGTCAATCTAATAATAATTAAAGAGCAAAGCCCAGCAATCTTTGTCATGACCAATCTAAAGATAAAGTAAAACCGATTCATGAAGACTTAAAAATTGAGTCAATAACCCCGTTTAGGAAGGCTTGCGACAAGTTTGGAATATCAAGTCCTTATTCTTTAAAATATTTAGCTGATTGGAACCAAAATAGACAGTGGGTATTGTCAGACTTTGAAATGGTAGCCCGTACTTGTCTGAACCAATCACAGTTCATGCAATGGCAAATGTGATATGCAGGTGGGGTTAACATGAATATTGACACTTTAAGAAACACAGAATCTGGCCATAATATAACTTTTGCCATGCTGAAAGGTGAAGGTGAATGGCAAAAGAAAGAAAAACAAGCGACATTACCTGAACCTGTTTTAAGATTTTTTGGGAGACAGCATTAAAAGCATGAGAAAAAGTAGATGCCGACCCAGAATATCTAGGTAGCTGTACAAAAAATTTACCAGGGTCCTAATGAACCATACTTTGATTTTGTTGGGATTTTAAGTAAGACAATCCACAGAAAGGTTCAAGACCCATCCACTCAACAAATCCTAAAAGCGAACCTTAGCATATGAGAACGCTAATCAAAATTGCCGAGCAATACTATATAGTATTAAGGAAAAGGAAGACCTCATGGGATATCTAAAGGCCTGTAGAAATGTCGGTTTGGCCTCCCATGGAACACAGAATGCTATAGAGCATCCCATTCAGCAGGAGGATCAGGATAGGGGTGAAATATCGAATAGCTTCAGGGGGGAGAAACAATAATCCTCAAAGAATAAACAGTGATCAGGGAAACTATGCTAATAATTGCAACCCCACCCCTCAGAAGGCCCCACCTGGACCATGCCCAAGGTGCAGGAAGGGAAAACATTGGGCCAGAGACTGTCCGTCTCGGAGGCGAAGTCAGCCTCAAACTTCATCTGGACAGATAACCTGCTATAATGCAGAGGGAAGGGGCACACCTGTAGAAATTGCCCATCTTCTAGAACTATCAATACAGGGCAACAACCTAATAATCCCTTTATGGGAAATGTTACATGGACCCCCTTCCAGGTTCCACAAGCTCCTCAGGCTCAAATAACACCTATGCCTCCCTCGAATGCGGGAAACTGGGTGGGGGGCCAGCCCCAGCTGAATCCAGGGGGCACCCTCATTCATCCCACCTGCCCAGTATCCTCCAAATCAGAACCCACAGAATTGCAATCAATACTCTCCAGCCTACCACATCAGACAATGGCAGTCTTGACATTCTCTGCCCTAAGACTGTCACAATATACCCAAGTCAAGATCCTTACACGCTAAAAACAGGGATAAAGGGACCTGCTCCCCAGGTAGTATGGGTTTAATTCAGGGGAGCAATTGGCTAAAATTTAAGGGAATTAAGGTGCATTTCAGATCTTGACTCTCATGGAGAGATAGTACTGTCAATCTCTGTGCCAACTAAATGGACTTTTGAAAAGGGGGAACCACTTGTTAGACTATTATTAATTTTTTTTTTTTGCGTCACACCCGGCGATGCTCAGGGGGTTACTCCTGGCGGTGCTCGGGGGGACCATATGGGATGCCAGGAATCGAACCCAGGCCGGCAAGGGCCGGCCGCATGCAAGGGAAACGCCCTACCCGCTGGGCTATCGCTCCGGCCCCTATTATTAATTTTTGAGTATCCGTCTAGTCAGTCCGAACACCCTAGAACTGGTGGCTTAAACAGTACCAACCCTTCTGCCAACTTCATTGTTGGTTATACAGCCACACAGAACCAAGCCCGCCAGCCACCTACTAACTATCTAGTTGGGTACAGTACCAGGATTTTGCAGGCCAAGCGGGCGATTATACTCATCGAAATTTATAAAAGGAAATTCAAAGGCATGTTGGATACAGGGGCAGACATGACCATAATCTCTACCAAGTATTGGCCCTCTAACTGGGCCCTAAAGAGGAGTGTACCATAGCCTGAGCGGGGTAGGCAATATCTCCTCTTCTCTTCTCCGACAGAGTGCGAGATGGCTGCCGTGTATTGGCCCTGAAGGGAACGTAGCCATAGATAGCCCCTATGCCTTTAACTTTATGGGGTCGAGACATGCTGGAGCAGTGGGGGGCAGTAATTCACATACCTTGTCAAATTCCCCATTGGGCACCTGTTCCAGCTCTCCATAATAAGCCTAACACAGGGAGTAACCCTTTTTAAGTGGGGCCACTGTGGTTAAGTGCCCACCACCTGTCCGTATTCAGTGGAAGTCTGACAAACCTATATGGACATCACAGTGGCCCCTCAATATCAAAAAAGTTAGAGGCGCTAACAAATCTAGTGGAAAAACAGCTGAATTTAGGACCTATTGAAGAAGCGTTTTCAGAATGAAATTCTCCTGTTTTTTGATACAGAAAAAATCAGGCAAATGGTGTTTGCTGATTGACTTAAGGAATGTAAATTCTACTATGGTCCCCATGGGAGCCCTGCAACCTGGGCTCCCCTCTCCAGCAGCTATTCCTAAAGATTGGCCGCTAATTATCATAGATTTAAAAGACTGCTTTTTACAGCATACCTATCCACCCAAATGATCGGAAAAGGTTTGCATTTTCAGTCCCTTCTATTAATCATAAAGGCACTTTACGTAGGTTTCAATTGACAGTATTGCCCCAAGGGATGACTAATTCACCTACGATGTGTCAACACTTTGTTGATGAGGTTTTGCGACCCATTCGTGCTAAATTTCCTGGTGCATACATCATCCACTACATGGATGATATCCTGCTAGCTTGTGATAATTCCAGAGATCTCCAGAATTTATATAATGATGTAATGAGCTTTACCAGAGGCTGGTTTACTAGTAGCTATGGAAAGGGCGGGAGCGATAGCCCAGAGGGTAGGGCATTTGCCTTGCACGCGGCGGCCCATGCTGGCCGGGTTCGATCCGCAGCATCCCATATGGTCCCCTGAGCACCGCCAGGAGTGATTCCTGAGTGCAGAGCCAGGATTAACCCCTGAGCATCGCCGGGTGTGACCCAAAAACCAAAAAAAAAAAAAAAAAATACAAGTAGCTATGGAAAAAATACAGATGCAGCCTCCATATGAATATTTGGGCTATGCTCTTGACTACAGTGCGTCCTCAAAAAATTTCCATTAGTCTAAAAGGCCTCAAAACCTTGAATCATTTTCAAAAACTGCTGAGAGATATCAACTGGGTGCGTGACTTCCTTGGGATTCCTAACTCTGAGCTCAGTAACTTTGTTCCACACACTTGAAGGTGATCCTGCTTTAAATAGCCCAAGGCAACTAACACGTAAAGCTCAGAAGGAATTAGACTTTTTCATGGATTGGTTTCAAAAAATCTTACCTCTCCAGATTTAATCCCAGTGAAAAGGTATGGTTATTGGTAGAATACATGGTCAGATAAGACTGCCACATTTAGACTACCCCCCTATCTATGAAGTGATCTGCAGGAGGCAATCCAGGGCAGATGCAGAGGCCTAGGCTTTTTAGGTGTCCTGCAAGAGTTTTCCATTAGGAGGGCACCTTGTATTCAGACAGGTAGCATGTGAAGAGCCGAGCCAGTGTATTGATGAGTACTGACGGCAGATTCTTCAGGTGTTCGGGTCTGACTTTGTCTGGGCCTGATGCTGTTCGCTTCTTTAGCAACAAAATGGCATGTTGGATTTCAGAAGGGAGAAAGTTGGGAATGACATATCCATCCTGCAGAATTTGGTATGTGGGCAGGTGGATGTGGCTATCAAAGAGATCTGAGTAGATCTGAGTAGAAGTCATGGATAATCTTCTCCATTGCCTTTCTGGAAGATGTGACAGATACATCAGGATGTCGGAGGGCAGTCATCTTGGTCTTATAGTTGGTGAAGGACAGGCTGGCGGTGTTGTAATAACACCAAACATTAGCCAAGTGGCACAAATGCTGGCTGACTTCGACCGGAGAATGTGGAAAGATAGGTCTACAGCTGACACAAGCAGCTGGGGAAGCTGGAACTTGGCTCGCCCCGGGCCCAGCTGACCATGGGGCTCCCGGGAGGACAGATGGGTTTTGGGGTGGGCCCATCACCTCTGGGGGGTCCCGGAAGCAGCCGGATGAGACTCGCCCACCACACTAGCCACCACCTTTGCTGTCCGAATGCTGGGATACTACCTAATGACCAGATTAACAGAGCAAAACCAGTTCGAGCCCAGGTAGGTGGCTCCCAGAAGCGGGAATCACTGGGAATTCGTCAGATGGAGTCAGGGGGTAGGCCCTTCCCCCTCCATTTTGTCGAGCCTGGTGGCCCCTCCCAGGAGCTGCCCTGGGGCCACCAGCCATAGCATGAAGAGCCTCACAAGCGGCTGGGAAGGCTGGAACCCGGCTTGCCCGGGCCTAGCTGACCATGGGGCCCCTGGGAGGACAGATGGGTTTTGGGTGTGGGCCCATCACCTCTGGGGGGTCCCGGAAGCAGCCGGATGAGACTTCGCCTACCACATTAGCCACCACCTTCGCTGTCTGGACACTGGGATACTACCTCACAACCAGATTAACAGAGCAAAACCAGTTCGAGCCCAGCGGCTGCAGTCCATTAAAATAGTGGAAACAGTAATGCCCTTTAATGCACTGCATTCCATGTTGTGCAGGAAAGTTTGGCAGGAGGGAGAGATAGAGAGGAGAGAAATGACATACAGAACCCGCAAGTAGTTGAGGTGTGGGAGGGGGGAGGGAGGTGGCGACATTGGTGATGGGAGATGGGTCTGGGTGGAGGGATGGGTGTTGGAACACTGTAGAACCAAAAACTCTACATGAGCATCTTTCAATTGTATGCCTAAACGGTGTAATAAAATTTGGGGAGGGGGGGGCAATAAATAAATAAATAAAATAAATAAATAAATAAATAAATAAAAAAAAAAAAAAAGATAGGTCTGCAGCCCTCATGGACTGGGGGAGGGTCGGTCGTCTGGCGTGTTGCTAGGCTCTGCTGGGGTGGCGGGCCAGGGCTAGAACAGGCCATCCCTCATGGGCGCCTTGTGAGCAGCTGGCCACAGGGAGAGCCAGTAGCAGCTCTACCCCATGTCTGTGAGAAAGTAGCAGCTCTACCCCCATATCCATTTTCCACATCTGGACTTCCCCCTTGTCAGAACTCCACCCAGCAGACCAGCCTATCACAGCCCAGCTCATCAAGATCCACCCTGCAACAGTTTTTTTTAAAAATCCGGACCAGGTATGCTGATCCAGAGACTCACAGACATGGGGCAGAGCTGATATTGGCTCTCCCTGTGCCCAGCCGCTCAAGAGGCGCCCCGGGAGGGATGGTGTGTTCTAACCCTGGCCTGCCACCCCAGCAGAGCCTAGCAATAAGCCAGGCGATTCTCCACTACATGAGGGCCTCCATTTTCCACATCTGGACTTCCCCCTCATCAGAACTCCACCCAGCAGACCAGCCTATCACAGCCCGGCTCATCAAGATCCACCCTGCAGCAGTTTTTTTTTAAATCCGGCCCAGGTATGCTGATCCAGAGACTCACAGACATGGGGCAGAGCTGCTACTGGCTCTCCCTGTGCCCAGCTCCTCACGAGGTGCCCACGAGGTATGGCCTGTTCTAGCCCTGGCCCGCCACACTAGCAGAGCCTCACAATAAGCCAGACAAGCCCCCACCCCAATCTATGAGGGCCTCCCTTTCCACATCCAGACTTCCCCTCGTCAGAACTCCACCCAGCAGACCAGCCTATCACAGCCCGCCTAGCGCGGCCAGTTCGGCTGCGCAGTTCATCAATAAATGTTGGATTTAGAGATGACTACGAGAATATGCTACCTGCACGGCAGAGCCTGGCAAGCTACACGTGTCGTATTTGTTATGCCAAATACCAGTAACAATTATATACCTGATTCCCATGACCTGATGGAATGGTTTGAGGCTTTATGTTCCTGGAGCAAGTAGGTGCCCTTGGGCTCTACTTGCATGAGACAGGACATATGGAGATGTTACTGGTGCCCACTTGAGCAAATCGATGATGTACGGGAAAACAGGTCTACAGCTGAATCTCAACAAAACAATGTTCATGAAAAATGAACTAGTTCAAGAGGCCCCATTCACTCTCAACGGAACAAACATCTCTGAATGCAGCAGTTATGTGTACCTAGGTGGAGAAGTCAACATGATGAATGACCTAAAACCCGAGCTGTGCAGGAGGAAGAGAGCAGCATGGAATGCTTTCAAGAGCATCGAAGAAATAGCTAAAAGGACAAAGAACCACCAGCTCTGGGCACATCTCTTCAACTCCACCGTTCTTCCTACATTAACATACGCATCAGAGACCTGGGCCCTACAAAAGCAGAATGAGAATGCTATTCAGGTATCCCAAAGAGGAATCAAAAGAGCTATATTTGGAATATCACGCCTCACTCAAGTGAAAGAAGGAATTCAAAGTTCTAACCTCCATCGGCGTTCTAGAGTCAGGGACGCTGTCTCATCTGCTTCGATTTTAAGGATTCGAAAATCAGATGGGCTGGACATGTATTGCGATTTGGAGATGACAGCTGGACTACAGCCCTTACCGACTGGATCCCATGGGATGTCAAAAGATCACATGGCTGCCTACCTACAAGATGGTCAGACTTCTTCGTCAAGACCCTGAATGAATGCTTTGAGGCTCTTCGTATTCCTTTTTTTTTGGGGGAGGGTCACACCCGGCAATGATCAGGGGACCATATGGGATGTCGGGGATCAAACCCGGGCCGGCATGGATCGGCGCGTGAAAGGCAAATGCCCTACCGGTTGGACTATCGCTCTGGCCCCTCATCGTATTCCTGAAGCAAGCAGATGCCACTGGGCTACATTGGCACGTGATAGAGTCAAATGGAAATGTTACTGGCACCTGCTGGAGCAAACTGATGAATAATAGGATGTTAAGTGATCAAGTGATTTAGCAAATTAGCTCAAACAAGGAATATAAAATAAATTATCCAGTGTCTACTTAGAACAGGCTCAAACAGTGGTTGCAAAAATTTGAAATAACTGTTGTCATCGTTGCAATGGTGGTGGATTTGGGGTTAAGTACTGAATATTTTTTTTTCTTTTTGGGCCACACCGGTGAAGCTCAGTGGTCAATTCTGGCTTTTCTGCTCAGGAAATTACTCCTGGTGGTGCTCGGGGGACAATATGGGATGCCAGAGATTGAAATCAGGCCGGTTGCATGCAAGGCAAACACCCTATCTGCTGTGCTACCACTCTGGTCCTGAGTACTGAATATTTTAAAGAAATTAACAGGAACATCTTTGTTAAAAAATTGAGTAGAGTGGCGGAGCAATAGCACAGCCGGTAGGGCGTTTGCCTTGCACGTGGCCGACCAGGGTTTGATCCCAGGCATCCCATCTGGTCCCCTGAGCGGTGTCAGGAGTAATTCCTGAGAAAAGCCAGGAGTAACCCCTGAGCGTCGCAGGGTGTGACCCCCAAAAAAAAAACTGAGTAGAAAGAAGCCCACAATGTTTAATAAATTCAATAAAGGAAAGTGTTGCAGGACGCCCAGAGCCTCTGCATCTGCCCTGGATTGCCTCCTGCACATCACTTTGTAGATAGGAGGGTAGTTTAAATGTGGCAAGTTTATCTGATCATGTATTCTGTACTGGCTGGTATAAATATTCTCTCATGCTACCACAATCATCCTGGGACTGACTAGCTAGATCTTACTGGCCAAGTTGGATCTCTAAGTAATTAGACCAGAGAGAAATGCTGTTTGCCTCCAAGCAAACAAGCATGGCTCCCCTGATAACTCAAAGGCAACTAAAATACAAAACTACCATGAAGTAAAGGCGAGACTCTTATGGAGGCTTGGAGAAATATTTAACTGGCATTAGTATAGTCTTTGGTACAGAGGCACGCCATCTCAGAAACCCCCTTCTCTACAGTGAAAGGACATTTCCTAGGCAGATCTCAGCTCATGACATTAGCATCTAAAGCGGCCTAGGTGAGGTCCTGGAAGAAATTACCTGAGGGCATTTGACCCTTCAGGCTTCCCATAAAAGTGGGAGGCTTGAGTTGCAGGGGATAAAACTAGCCTGCTTCCTCTCTTGAGCTATCTTTTTGGGGTCCTCTTTTTGGGGGCTCCACACTCTTTTTGGGTTGCTCTCTTCCCCTTTCTGCTGAAGCCTGTCTTTGTCTCCTTTCTACAGGGGCCTTAACAAGTGGTGGCCGCCATCTTGGCCTACGTGGCCGGGGTCCTAGCCGGGAATCCTAAGCACAAGGTTTTTCCTATTGCTGATTTGTATGCTAGAACCTATGATAAGTAAAGCATTTTAAAACCTTGCAGGATGGATTCCTGTGTCTTTCTCCATAAGCTGGCTGCCAATCCCTGGGGCAGGAGATTCCCTGACCCTGCTCCGGGATTTTGTGGGGGGGCCCAGCAGGGTTTCCTGGCAGGAAAGCAATAATACAGATGGTCCAATTTGCACGTAACAATCCAGTAAAATGGTCATGACTTTATCAAAACTATTCCAATATTTATGTTATAATAAGCAATTTAATTAGTGCCTGCTAAAGGAGCATGGGGATGGGAGATACATGGGAAATGAGGGTCTGTGGTGGCAAACAGGGCACACTGGTCGTGGGACTGGAGTTGGAATATTGAATATTTGAAACATCTTTACTGTGAACAAATTTGTAAATCACAGTGTTGAAAGTTAAAAAAGAAAGATACAGTATGGGAAACAATAAATGTTAAAGTTATAGCTGCTCATAAGAGACTGAAATGCAAAGTTTCTGAAAATTGTCACATGTAAACTAGTACTTTAAACTGCACATTTTAGGCTATATTTTGTTCTGAAAGACCTACTCCCTCTATAAATTATGAAGCGATGTGTTCCCTTATCAATTTGTTTTTAGGCTGCAGTTGGGTGATGCTTGGGGTCATATGGGACGCCACATGACCATGCCATGGACCATATGGGATGCCAAGGATTGAACCCAGGTTGGTTGTGTGGAAGGCAAGTGCCCTACCCACTATACTATCTCTACAATCTCCCCTTATCAATCATTAACAGCAAACTTTTTTTTCTTTTTAAATTTTTATTATAACACCGAGAGATGACATTTACAAAGCTATTCATGATTGGGTTTCAGTCATACAATGTTGTAGCACCCATCACTAAACCAGTGCACATTTCCCACCACCAATGCCCCCTTTTCTCTCTCTCTCTCTCTCTCTCTCTCTCTCTCTCTCTCTCTCTCTCTCTCTCTCTCTCTCTCTCTCTCTCTCTCTCTCTCTCTCTCTCTCTCTCTCTCTCTCTCTCTCTCTCTCTCTCTCTCTCTCTCTCTCTCTCTCTCTCTCTCTCTCTCTCTCTCTCTCTCTCTCTCTCTCTCTCTCTCTCTCTCTCTCTCTCTCTCTCCTTCTCTCTCCCCCCCCCCCCCACTCCACTCTTTTCACAATAAAAAACAACCAAAAACAATAAAATTGCAATTCTCATCACAGCTCCATCCAGCAGAAGAGCTGATCACGCAGCCGTGAGGTTCACAGAGTATTCCACCTGCACAGCAGAGCCTGGCAAGCTACCCGTGTCGTATTTGATATGCCAAACACCAGTAACAATTATAGACCTCATTCCCATGACCTGGTGGAATAGTTTGAGGTTCTTTATGTTCCCGAGCAAGCATGTGACAGGACCATGTGACAGGATGTATGGAGATGTTACTGTTGCCCACTCGAGCAAATTGATGAATGGGAAGACAAGTGATACAAGTGATACTCTTTTTCTAACCAATAAATCTAATATAATAATGGCTTTATTTACTGAAACAAAGCAAAAACAATTACCTACCCATCTTCTAGAATATGAGAACAGATTTCCTTAAAATAACAAAACCCTAGCAATCTTGATACCCTGCCATGTTTATTGCATCATCTTACTTTATTGTACTGTTTACAGTGCACACAATGTAAATACTGTCACTGTTCAAATACAGTTTTATTGGAATGTACTAGAATTCCTACCATTAAAATAAATCAAGAATAAACATCCATAATGAAGGAAAGAAATAGAACCATTTCAGAGAAACTGTACAAAATAAGTGTCTCTCTATCTCTCTCAGCTTTTTGGGTCACACCCGGCGATGCTCAGGGGTTTCTCCTGGCATTGCTTAGGGAACCATACGGGAACCTGGATGAGCCTGGATGAACATGCAAGGTATATGCCCTCCACACTGTACTATCACTTTGTCCCCAATAAGTCCCTAATTTTATAAATGACTTTAGCAAAACGGCAGTAAGACTAAAACTCAGTGTTATTTCATATACAAGCATACCGATTTGCTATGCTATACATAATTTTTTTAACAGATGGTGTTTGGCAACTGTTTCCGCACGTCTATTTGAATTTTCAACAGCAGTAACATCTCCGTATTTTGTAATTCTATTATTTCAAATCTTTTTATTCTGTGATAAGAAATGAGACTACACTGTATTATCTGTTATGGGGATCTGTGATCCATGATCTTGAAAGCCAGTGATCAAAATTGGAATGCCATGAATCATACCTATACACAGTGAAGGTTTTAATCAATATGCTAACTGCTCTACTGGTAATTATTCCCATATTTCTTCCCACTATTAAGGCCCTCCTATTCCTTGAGACACACTAAATTGCTAATGAAATTACTGAAAACCATTTCAGAAGAAAATCTGTTGTGTCTTACCATGAGGACATCAAATCCTTGTTTGAGGATTACTAAGACGTTGTTCCAAATTAATACTTCAGTGTTATTTTTTTTTGGGGGCTCATACCTGGCAATACTCAGGAGTTATTCCTGGCTCTGCACCCAGGAATTACTCCTGGCAGTGCTTAAAGGCCAAATGGGATGCTGGGGCTCCTAAGGTAATTTTGTATTACAAGGCAAATGCCCCATTCATTGTACTACTGCTCTGGCCCCTATGCTAACATTTTTTTTAGCAGATTGTTTGGCTTCTACATTACATTCCCATCCAATGTGGTGGGCTACTACTGGGAGGTCAGTATTGAAGAGCTTGGAGATGCCATGCAGTTGCATGTTCCAGAAAATCCAGAATACATAATTGGGCAGTCAGGCAGGAGGCATGGTGGCGATTTTTCCAACATAACAAAAAGGAAATCTTCCAAATGCTCCATAATAAAACAGCTGAATAAATTATGCTATTTAATACTATTTAACAATTCAGTCTCTCTAGTCAAAATGAAAACAAACAACCTATTAAGTAGCTGAGGAAAAAATAGCAACTTGCACTTAAGTATTTTTCTTATGCCATAAAAATATATCCTTGCAAGGGTCAGAGTGATCATGATAATACAGTAGTTAAGGTGTTTGCCTTGCACATGGATGAACCAGGTTTAGGCCCCAGCACTCCATATGGTCCTTGAGCCTGCCAAGGAGGCGATCCTTGAGCACAGAGCCAGAGTAAGCTCTGAGTACTGAAAGCTGTTAATCCAAAACAAAAAAAAAATGTTATTGTTCTCTTGATAAAGAAAAAGATCTGGGCCAGAGAGATAGAGATAGAAGGTAGGGTGTTTGCCTTGCATGCAGCTGACCTGGGTTTGATCCCAGGCATCCCATATGATCCCCTGAGCACTCAGGAGTAATTCCTGAGAGCAAAGCCAACAATAAACCCCTGAGCATTGCTGGGTGAAAGCTAAAAAGCAAAAGAAAAAATAACAGAAAAGAAAGAAAAAGATCCCTGACTCAGTGAAAACAGTTCAAAGGGCTGGAGTATGCACAAACCCTGGCTTCAATACCCAGCACCTCATGGTCCCCTGAGCATTATACCCCAAAGTTCTGAAAGCACTGCTCAAAGTGATACCTGAGCATCATCAGGTTTGGTGCAAAAACAAAAGCGAAAATGAAACAAATACTAACAGTATCTCTGCAGAAGGTACCAGAAGTTGGGTTAGACATCAGCGGGGGATTTTTAGTTTCTGTTTTAAGGTTTAAATTTTGCAGTGAGAATATATGTGTGCATTTCCTCCCAATTTTAAGTAAAACTTAAAGTTGAACTGCATAGTAAAATTAAGGAGAAGGAAATATAAAATGATATTAACAGTCTTAGACCAAAGGCATCAGGTATATTTCAGTTTTCACTTCTCAAATTTTCTCCAACACAAAGATCTTCAACAAAATACTAGCAAAAAGAATTCGAAGACTCATCAAAAATATCATACATCATAACCAAGTAGGATTTATCCTGGGAATGCAAGGATGGTTTAATATTTACAAGTCAATCAACATAATACATATCAATAAAAGTAAAAATACAAACTATATGATCTTACCTGAACTATCACTATTGAGGAAATTGAAACATTAATCAAAAGTCTTCCCGAACACAAAAGCCCAGGTTCAGATGGATTCATTAGTGAATTCTTCCAAACCTTTAAAGAGGAACTATTGCCAGTTCTCTTTTAAGCTCTTCCAGGGAACAAGAAGAAACAGAAACACTCCCAAATAGCTTCTACAAGGCACATATCACCCTGATACCCAAAGCAGACAGGGATATTTAAAAAAAAAAAAAAAAAGAAAATTACAGCCCAACATCCCTGATGAACACAGATGCAAAGATCTTCAACAAAATACTAGCAAACAGAATCCAAAGACTCATGGAAAAGATCATACATCATGACCAAGTAGGATTCATCCTGGGACTGAAGGATGGTTTAATATTCGCAAGTTAATCAGCATCAATAAAAGAAAAAATGAAAACCGTATGATCAAATTTTTCTCCAGCAACTAGACTTCTGGGGGCCTGAGAGATAGTACAGTGGGTAAGGTGCTTGCCAGCATGCAGTTGACTCAGGTTCAATCCCCAGATTCCCTTATGGTACCCTAAGCACTGCCAGGAGTTAATTCCTAAGTGCAAGTCCAGGAGTAACCCCTAAGCATCACTGGGTATGACCCAAAAAGTAAAAAAAAAAAAAAAAAAAAAAACCCAAAAAAACAAAAAATAAACCCCAAACCAGAGATCTACACATCTCTAAGAAAGGACAGGCAATATGGCTTAAGTAGTGATGCACTGTACCATATGTTTACAATCCTTAGGATTAATGGGCCTCTGAGCACCATCGGGGGTAGATTGCCTATAAATAAAAACAATTTCTCCAAGAGATCTCTCAATGCTATGCCTTAACAGCAAGTGTTCCACTATTAAACTATATACCCTCCCTAATGATATTTTTACAGGTGTCTCCCTTTAATGGTCAATATGGTAGTTTATTTTTTGGCTTAGAGACACACATAGCAATGCTCAGGGATTACTCCTGACTCTACACTCAGGAATTATTCCCGGTGGTGCTTAGAGGGGGCTATGGTATGCCAGGGATAAAATCCAGGTTGGATGCATGCAAGGCAAATGTCCTACCCACTTTACTATCTCTCCAGCCCTACTATGATTGTTTAACATTTAGGTCTAAAATATGTTAGATTTATTCTTGCAAAACAGTACACTCAGCCTCCAATGGAACTCAGGAAAAGATATATGAACATTTACCCAGACACTGGTCAATGAATAATTTTTAGGTACACTAATAATAAAATAAAAAAATCAAAAAAAGCAGATCTAACTTCATAAAAATATTACACCCAAGGAAAATTAGACAATACAAAATTGGAAAATACATTAAACAATTTCCAAAAATTTTCTTATTAAATAGGAGCCACCAGGCTCTTTATTAAATGGAGGAACCAGGACAATTTTTCCACTCTTTATTAATGGAGGAACTCACTGACTAGGGAGTGATGAATTCTACTTGCCTGCGAACCCTAAGTGACTCTGGTCTTGATTATTCTTAGCTCAATCAACACCCAAAGGTACTCTCAGTCTTTTTTTTTTTTTTTTGCTTTTTGGGTCACACCCGGCAATGCTCAGGGGTTTCTCCTGGCTCTGCACTCAGGAATTACTCCTGGTGGTGCTCGGGGAGACCATATGGGATGCCGGAGAATGGAACCCGGGCCAGCATGGGCCAGCCGCGTGCAAGGCAAACGCCCTACCTGCTGGGCTATCGCTCCGGCCCGGTACTCTCAGTCTTCACCTTTGAGAAACATTATTAAGACCAGATATGAGGGTCCAGAGCCGTAGCACCGCGGTAGGGCATCTACCTTGCACATGGCCGACCCGGGTTTGATTCCCTGCATCCCACATGGTCCACCGAGCACAGCCAGAAGTAATTCCTGAGCTAACCCCCTGAGCCGGGTGTGACCTAAAAGAAAAAAAAGACCAGACATCAATGTAAAGACCACCCAAGCAGAACAATAAAAATTTATTGTGAGGGAGGGGCCAAATGCACTGGTCCTCAAGGCTTACTCTTGGCATGGCTTGAGGGACCTTATGGTATGTCAGGGATTGAACCTGAGTTAGCTGCTATGCAAAGCAAGTGTCCTATCTATATTTTACCTCTCTAGTTTCAAAGGAACCAAAATTTTTTAAATTAAAAGTATAAGCAGTCTGAACAATTTTGCTAACATTGACATATTCAAGAACTTTTACTATAAGCATATTTATTTTTCCCTTTAGCACTTCATTAATTCAACCTCCTGGAATCTCTCTAAAAGGTAATCATTTTAAGTAAAACTTTCAATAATAATGAGTGTCAAGAAAAAGCTTAACAGGGGCCGGGGCAATAGCCCAGCGGGTAGGGTGTTTGCCTTACACGCGGCCGGCCCATGCAGGCCCAGGTTCGATTCTCGGCATCCCATATGGTCCCCCAAGCACCGCCAGGAGTAATTCCTGAGTGCAGAGCCAGGAGAAACTCCTGAGCATTGCCGGGTGTGACCCAAAAAGCAAAAAAAAAAAAAAAAAACAAAAAACAAAACAAAGAAAAAGCTTAACTGTCTAACATAAAAGCTAAATTAGAAAATCCTGGGGCCAGAACAACAGTAGGGTTTTGCACACAGTTGACCTGAGTTCGATGCCCTGAATCCCATATGGTCCCCAAGCACCGCAAGGAGTAATTTCTGAGCTCAGAGCCAGGAGTGATGCCTGAGCATTGCCAGGTGTGACCCAAAAAGCAAACAAAAAATTAAATAACTTAATAGATAAATAGAAGATAGAGTTATGTTGCCTATAAATTACAGGTTTCAGGATCCAGCTCCAGCTCTTAAGCACATTTTTTTTTTTTTGGCCAAAGTCCAACAGAATCCCTGGCACATGATCTCTATAAGCAGCAACAGCAGTAAGTAACCTCTGAATATTGTCAGGGAGCAGCCCCTGCATTTATTCTGCTTTTCACAGGATCATCGACAGCCACCCTGCAGCAGTTTTTTTTTTTTAATCCGGCCCAGGTATGCTAAACCAGAGACATGGGGCAGAGCTGCTACTTGCTCTCCCTGTGCCCAGCTGCTCGTGAGGCGCCCGGGGAGGCATGGCGGGTTCTAGCACTGGCCTGCCACCACAGCAGAGCCTCTAAACTGTACCTGCAAAATTGTTCTAATGCTTTTGTTCCAAAGAACATGTCGGGGAAAAGGTCATAGAACAATGTTCCAGGATAGACATCCTACACCAAAACTGCAATGCAGACACATAATTTTGTTTTCCCAAAGATCCTGACTTTGGGGACCAGAGCAATAAAACAGTGGGCACGGTGTTTGCCTTGCTATGGCAGATCTGGGTTCGATTCCCAGCATCCCATATGGTCCCCCAAGCCCCACCAGGTGAGACATCTGAGCACAGAGCCAGGAGTAAGCCCTGCCACTGCTGGGTGTGGCACCAACACCAAAAAACAGGGGCTGGAGTAGATAGTACAGTGGGCAGGGCGTTTGCCTTGCCAGCGGCCGACTGCAGAGCCAGAAGTAACCCCTGAGCATTGCTGGGTGTTATGCCCCCCAAAAAACATGGGTGTTTGCCCCCCCCCAAAAAAAAAAAAAAAAAAGCAAAAGTAAGTAATTTTAAAAGAACTTGGAGTTGAAGCGATAGCACAGTGGTAGGGCCTTGCACACGGCCGACCTGGGTTCGATCGCTGGCATCCCCTGCCCGAGCACCTACAGGAGTAAGCCCTGAGCACTGCTGGGTGTGACCCAAAAAAAGCAAAAAAAAAAAACTATTTTACATAAAACCAAATAGGCTAAGCATACTGTTCCTACTGCTTAGACTATATATGTTTTGAGGCCAAAGTGACAGTACATCAGTAAGGTGCTTGCCTCCCATTCGTGAACACAGGTTTGATCCCTGGCACCACATATGGCTCCCCATGCCTCCACCAGGAGTGGTTTCTGCGGCGTAGAGCCAGGACTAAGACCTGAGAACCACTGGGTATGTTCCTCATGCAAAAAAAAAAAAAAACAAAAACACCTGTATATTTTACTTTTACAGATTTTAATAATTTGTACCAATGACCCAGAACAAATTGAATCTTACCTGAGCAAAAATAAATCATTAGTTTTTCTCTCTCCTTTAGTATGTTTAATTATATCTTTCGTATGTATGTTTCTTAATATTTAATGGCAAATCTTATTTACAGACACAGGAACAGCTGGATATGTAACTAAAAATCTATAGAGTTCTAGTTTACTAACAGGGTAAGAAAGCATGTGGATACCTGAAAACTTCAAGCAGAAAGTGATGACCCCCAAAATATAGATGCTGAAGACGGATCC
>JAJIBD010010347.1:0-41881 GCA_021461705.1 Cryptotis parvus | reverse complement strand
GGGCTGAGCCTGGAGGGGCGGGGCTGAGCCTGGAGCGGGCAGTTCCCAGGTCTTGGCCCTTCCAGTCTGAATTCCAGCAGGTTCTAGAAAGAGCTGAGATGCCCAGCGGGGGCCTCTGTCCCTACCTTTCCCCCTTCCTGGCTCTGGGCTAGGGATCACTCCTGGAGGTACTTGGGGACCCTGTGGGATGCTGGGGATAGGCGCGCGGGTGGGCCACGTGCAAGACAAGCTCCCTGCCCGCGGTGCCGCCCACTGCAGCCCGTGATTGGCATTTTTATTAATCTGGAAGCAGCAAGTGGGCAGAGGCTGGGGAAGGGCAGTCGGGGGGGGGGGGAGGGCGCTGGGGGAGGGGAGGGACGCTGAACCCCGAGAGCTTTACCCAAGGTGTGTCCCTCACCTGACCCCAAGGCCATGTCACCCTCACGTGGTCTCTGTGCCCGCCTCTGTGCCCGCCTGCCCTCCAGAGCGCCCAGTGTGTCAGGCACTTGCCCGTGTGCCAGGCTGTGCCAGCCGTTCTAGGGGGTCGGGTATCATCCTCACCCCGTCAGTGCTCCCCACGGCTGGCGCACGCCCGGCCCCGGGTGCAGGGAGACCCGGGGCAGTAATATCCGGGGTGCACTGGGGCGGGGCCACTTTCTGGTTGCCCGTTTAGGGGGAGCAGATCCCAGCGGGGCCCAAAGTTATCCTGCTTCTAAAAGGGAGGCGGCAGCCCCTGGGCCTCTGAGCTAGACCAGCCAGAGCTGAGAGGTCCATAACCCCCAAGGTCACCCGCTCCAGACTCGCCCACACACTCTGCCTGTCTCCAGCCCTCTCCACACAGACACACACAGACACACACATGCATGCACACGCACACACACAGACACACACAGGCACGCACACACACTCTAACCACTGCACCACACTGTCTCCAGCGGGCCTGGGTCCCTGTCCCTGCCAAGCTGGGGGAGTGGGCAGACAGATTTGGAGGGGGCTCAGGCCAGGGTGGGTTCGGGTGCTGCTTGTGCCACTCCTGATCCGGTGGCGTAGCTGACGGTGGGGGCAGAGCAGCACCTATGGGTGCGCCCGGTCAGCCCTGAACTTCGGGGTTCCGGTAGGGAGGGCTCCCTGCCCAGCCTGAGCCTGGCTCCCGGCTCCTCAGAGACCCAGTGGTCCTGACGAGCTCCAGCACACAGAGAAGGTTCTAGAAGGTTCTGGAAGAGCACGAGGGGAGGTGGCGATCCCCACCAATATGGTTCCTTCCACCTTGGGGCACACAGCAACACATGGTCCAGGCGTGGCCCCACACCCTGGCACACGGCTTGGCGATGCTTCCTACACATCAGAGCCGAGGGCTGTGCTCTGCTCCGTCTCTTTAAGAAAACAAAGGCGCTGCGAGCTGGTGCTGCCGGCAGGCAAATGCTGTCCAGGAGAAATTATCCAACCTCTTTTGACATTTTGAAAATAAGGATAATATTCCATCTCCTGCACAGAAATACCACACTGCTAGGTAATGCTTGCCGGGCGAGTTCTGCTCCAGAAGAGAAACGTTTAAGAAAAAAAAAAGTCGGTCATGAGAAGTTTTTACAAAGAAATGAAACTACAGAAAAAAAAACAATTAAGGGCTGGAGCGATGGCACAGCGGGAGGGCGTTTGCCTTGCGTGTGGCTGACCAGGGTTCGATCCCCGGCATCCCATATGGTCCCCGAGCACCACCAGGAGTAAGTCCTGAGTGCAGAGCCAGGAGTAACCCATGAGCATCGCCAGGTGTGACCCTAAAAAATGGCCACTCTGGGGACTGGAGTGATAGCACAGCGGGGAGGGCGTTTGTCTTGCATGTGGCTGACCAGGGTTCGATTCCCGGCAACCCGTATGGTCCCCCAGCACCACAAGGAGTAAGTCCTGAGTGCAGAGCTGGGAGTAACTCCTGAGCATCGCCGGTGTGACCCAAAAAGAAAAAAAATTACTCCCAGTGGGACCATATGGGGTGGCGGGGATCGAACCGGGTTGCCTGATGCAAGGCAGAAGCCCTACTAGCTGTCCTATTGCTCTGGCACCTGGGCTTACTTTTTTGTTTGTCTTGTTTTGGGGGCACAGTCAGCGATGCTCTGGGGTGCCTCCTGCTCTCAGGAATCACTCCTGGCGGTGCTGAGGGGGACCACATGAGATCGCGGGGATCAAACCCAGTTCAGCTGCGTGCAAGTCAAGGCCCTCCCCGCTGTAACACGGCTCCAGCCCCAGGAATAACTCTTAGCATCACAGGTGTGGCCCCTCCAAAGGACATAAATAAATTAATTACAAAGAAGGCAGGGAAGAAGAGAGGCCAGCGCTAGAAGCGGCCTTTCTCACTGGACTATGCTGGTCTTTGCCGGGCGAGCCCGGGTGGTGCCGCACGCCATGGCCACATGGCCGGTGTTGTTTCCTGACACTGTTGTGTGATCACAGCCCAGCCCGTCCACAGCCAGCTGCGTGCGACGTCCCACACCTGCTCATGAAAGAGACCTGCCGGGTGACGACTCTGCCAACCAGAGCTGGCGGTGCCTGAGCAAGGTTTGGGCGGGGGCTGAGCTGCCAGGGTGGGGGAGGGGGCATTTCTCTCTCTCCTTTTTTTTTTTTCATTTTTCACTTAACGACACTTTTCGCCTCCGGCTGGGTTTGTGGAGGACATGAGCGGGTTCCCAGACCCGGTGCACGGGACCGAAGACTGCAGTGACTGTGAGGGAGGAGGGATCTGCAGCTGCTGCAGCGCGGGAGGCCCTGGACGGGGGCAGGTGGAGCCAGGTCAGGCGGGAAGAGAGGCCAGCCAGGACGATGAACTCGTCTGCAGAACACAGGCCCAGAACAAGGTAAGAAGCACAATCAGGGCCGGGCGATAGCCCAACGGGTAGGGCGTTTGCCTTGCACGCGGTCGGCCCATGCCAGTCGGGGTTCGATTCCCAGCATCCCATATGGTCCCCCGAGCACCGCCAGGGAGTAATTCCTTGAGTGCAGAGCCAGGAGAAACCCCTGAGCATTGCCGGTGTGTGACCCAAAAAGCAAAAAAAAAAAAAAAAAAAAAAGAAGAAGAAGAAGAAGCACAATCAGACCCAAAGGCTGGCGTCCACGCCTGTGGGGAAAGGAAGGTGAGAGCGGAGGAGACCCGAGGCAGTGGAAGGGGGTCCCCAAGAGCGCAGTCGGGCTGTTGGTGCATCAGGACCACGGAACATCAACACCATCTTAACCGCGTGACCTAAACTACCATAAAGCAAAACTGCCAAGGTCAGTGGAGCTGCTCACGGGACCACACTTGCCTGTGCGAGGCCCTGGGTTCAATTCTTGGCACTACAAGGCACAAAATAGGAATTTTATTTTATTTTATTTATTTATTTATTTATTTTTTGCTTTTTGGGTCACACCCGGCGATGCTCAAGGGTTACTCCTGGCTCTGCACTCAGGAATTACTCCTGGCAATGCTCGGGGGGACCATATGGGATGTCGGGGATCGTACCCAGGCCGGGCTAGGCCGGCTACGTGCAGAAGGCAAACGCCCTACCCGCTGGGCTATCTCTCCAGCCCCAAAATAGGAATTTTAATATTGGGGCCAGAAAAAATAGCACAGTGGGCAGGGCGCTTGCCCTGCACGGGCTGCCCCGGTTCAACCCCCCAGCACCCCACAGGGTCCCCTGAGGCCCGCCAGAAGGAATGTCTGAGGGCAGAGTCTGGAGTAACAGCGAGAGTCACAACCTCCTTCCCCCACAAAAGATCGATATTCGCTCGGGAGATGCAGAGACTCGTGTTCTGCCTGTCTGAACCCTGGGTGCAATGACCAGCATCACATACTCCCCCAAACCATGGAGGGACCCCCCAAGAATCAAGCTGGGAGTTATAGCCCCTGAGTAATGCCAAGTGTACCCCCAAATGACAACAATAGCACGACAAACCAGTCCTCCCACGTCCCGAGTCTGACTTAACGTGTTGGAGGGCCCTGGCTACTGTCTAGGATGTCCCAACATGGAGAATGACCCAGGGTCGGTCAGTGCATGACCTCTGGCTGTCAGCTGGCCTGGAGCTGACGCCAACACCGGCCACAGACTGAGGAAGGGCAGCTCGGTCCAAAGACACCGGGTAGAGGGTGGCGCAGCCTGAACCGATGAACCAAGGAACAGGCTCCTACTGATCCCACGAAACCCCACTCAAAAAGCCCTCCCTGACTACTCAGCCCCTGGTGCCCACGTCTGCCTCAGCTTCTTTACGCTGGCTTCCAGGCTTGGTCCCCCCATCTCAGGAACCTGTAGGTTTGGTGTAATGGAACAGAGGCAAGCCCAGGAAAGTGGCCCCGCAACCCTGCGGCCCTTTTCCTCCTAACGATCTTGCCCTGGGCTTCTCCAGGAAATGTGAGAGTGACAGACATGGGGGATGGGGAGGAAAGCACAAAACACAAGCGGGCTGGGGTGGAGTTCAGGGTCAGCGCAAACCCCGCGTCTGGTCCAGTATGGTCCTTCAAGCACGCCCCTGAGCAGCCGGGGACCCTCCCAGACACAGCCAGTCCCCACTGAGCAGCGGCCGGTCTGCCTTAGAGGAGGACGTGACAGCACTGTGGCCTGCCGGTCCGCCTGCTCCCGAGCCCGGCTCTCTGCTCCCCACCTCCCGGGAGGCTGGGAGGAGCATGTCCAGACGCACCGGTTGGTGCAGTGATCCAGGGACCCCGTTCTGACTGTGGCAGCACCTCGCTTGCGTCTGGAGGTGGTGAGGAGTCACGCAAGGGTGTGTGGGAGGGAGTCTGGACCTGAGGGTCGCCACGTGGCTCTGGCTGTGGAGCTCAGCCCGGGACCCCACCCGTCACAACGAAGCTTCCGGCCCCTCCCTGGGCTCATCTCCGTCCCTTCCCCTTCCATGTAGCATCTTTTTTCTTTCTTCTTTTGTTTTCTTTTGGGTCACACCCAGCAATGCTCAGGGGTTACTCCTGACTCTGCACTCAGGAATTACTCCTGGCGGTGCTCAGGGGACCATATGGGATGCCGGGGGATCGAACCCGGGTCCGGCCTTGTGCAAGGCAAACGCCCTCCCCGCTGGGCTGTCTTTCTGGCCCCCTTTTTCATGTTTTTGTTTTGGGGCCACGCCTGGCGGGCTCAGGGACCATAGATGGTGCCGGGAATCGAACCTGAGTCGGCCGCGTAAGAAGCGAGCTCCTGACCCACTGTCTCCCTGGTTCTCCGTTCGGCACCCATGAATGCAGCCCAGCACCTGGAGGTTTCCATGGAAACGACCCTCCTCAGCAAATCTCCCGGCCCCTCTGGATGGGGGAGGGGGGGTCCTGGGCTCCGCCTCAGTCAGCCACAGGCAGATACGGGCAAGAAGCACCACTGGGTGGGGACATCAGCTCACGGTTTCTGCCAGCCCAGCGGGGCCTCGGCCAGGGTCACCCCACACCCACGAGGCCCCCCCACTCCAAAAAATCAGGACCCTGGAGAGCTGTTATGTCTTGTTTTGGGGCACTCAGGCATTCCTAACGGTATTCAGGGGACCAGATGGGTGCCAGGATCAGACCTGGGTCGGCCACGTGCACGACAAACGCCTTCCCGCGCTGCTATTGTTCCGGCCCTTGTTTTGTTTTGTGTGGCGCAATTCTGCTTTACTGACAGGAGCCAAACGTGCCTATCCAATACGCCTCCCTCGGCAGGCTACTGCTGTTCCTTAAAAGGCTCTGACAGGCAGATTAAAAGCTAAGAATATGTTTCAGCTTTTATAGTGAAACTTTATTTTTTCTTTTTGGGTCACACCCAGCGATGCTCAGGGGTTACTGCTGGCGAGGGACCATATGGGATGCCGGGATCGAACCCGGTTGGCTGCGTGCTAAGCAAACGCCCTCCCTGCTGTGCTATTGCTCCAGCCCTATAGTGAAACTTTTAGGGAGAGTTTCTTTTTGAGTTTTGTTTTGGGGTCTATTGAACAATGCTCAGGGGGCTACTCCTGGCTCTGCACTCAGGGTCACTCCTAGTGGGCTTGGGGACCACATGGGGTGCCGGGGATTGAGCCCAGGTAGGCTGTGAGCGAGACACATGCCTAACCCACTGTACTATGACTCCCACCCAGGAAAGAATTTTTTTTGGGTTTTTGGGTCACACTTGGTGATGCTCAGGGGTTACTCCTGACTCTGCACTCAGGAGTTACATCTGGCTGTGCTCGGGGACCATATGGGATGCCGGGGATGAACCTGAGTTGGCCGTGTGCAAGGCAAATGCCCTCCCCGCTGTACTATGGCTCTCATTCAGGAGAGAATTTTTTTTTTTTTTTGGCTCCAAGATAGAATGCGGAAGGGCAATCAAGAAGTAGTCAGTGACACGTCCACTATGAAGCTCTACGGCTTCACAGCCCAGCCCACCACGGCTCACGGAGTATTTCCTAGGGAATGTTTGATATAAGAAGAGGGGGAGGGAGGTTGCTATGGAAACCAGATTCCCCATGCGGGCTCCCCCAAACCTAGACAGGGAGGGGTCCTAGCCACCACCCCTCAGCCTACGTTGGCGTTGCTCCAGATTCTGTGTGGCGTGGACAGTCCCTCTGAGGCAGATGGATGTACTCAGCCCAGCAACAGGGAGCACGGGGCCCCAGGGCCCAGCCCCTCTCCTGGGGAAGGCAGATCGGGGTCCCAGTTCAGCAGCCATCAGGATGATGGATGCTTTGGGGGCGGCAGGATGAGACGCGAGTGGCTTCCTGCTACTTCATCCACAAGCTGAGGCCCTGGGGGGAGTCTGCCTGGCCTCTCTGATCCTTGACTGCCAGACGGAGGAAGCAGGCCCGCTGCAGCGGCCACTCCGTGAAGCCGTGGGCGAGAGCACAGCTGGGCCACGGACAGCGGAGGCTGGGACGCAGGCCACTCCGCCAGAATCGCAAACTGCGTCCAAAGCCGTTGTTTTGATTGGTTTAGAGGACGCGCCCAGCTGTGTTCTGGGGGTTCTTCTGGCTCTGCTGGGGTGGAGGGGCTATGCAGTGCCAGGGACAAAACCCAGGCCCCCCCACATGCCCAGCATGCGTGTGTTGCAGCCTGGGACGCCCCCAGCCCTAGGAGGCAGCTCCGCCCACCGGCCGCCCTCGACCAATCAGCACGCAGCTCCTCTGCAGCGTCCGTGATTGGCCCAGAGCTGGACAGGGACCCAATCACCGCACAGTTTAAGCCCTAGGGCCCCTCCCAGGATCCAGCACTTAGGCACAAGCTTTTTTGGAAAAGCTAGTAAAAGAAAACAAATATAATTAACCAATCAGAGATTTCTGCCCACCCAGCTGACAGTCCCCACTGGAGCCCCACCTCTCCCTGGACCCTCTGCTTTGACCACTAGAGAAAGGCGCCAGGACCCCGGGCCAGGCACCACCAGCCTCATTAGCGACTTGGTGGCCGTCTGTGCCCAGACACTAGTGCACCAAGTGGGGGTCCAGAAATAGGGAAATGGCGAGAGTCATGGGCGGGCGATCAGTGAGCCCTGAGCATGTGAGCCCACACGGGAGATTCTTTTCTTTTTACTGTTTAGAAGGTCCCGGCGGGGACCTGGGGACAGTGAATCTGCCCCAGCAGCAGCTGTCGGCCGAGACAGTCGCCTGAGATCCCGGTCCTCCCTTAGCTTGCTCCAGGTCTGGGGTCCAGGCTCTCACGGGCTGCGCCAAAGCCAGGGTGGGCGAAGCGCACGCAAGGTTCCCAGGATGGACACTGGCCCTGCAGAGGGAATTCTGCCGAGCTCCCTCTCGCTGCCAGCAAACGATGGGAATGGACAAGCCCACTCATGCCAAACTGGACGGTTCCTGCTTCCCACCGGGGAGAGATGAGGGTCCACGGGGACCAGCAGCTACCGGCTGCCGTGGGACCCTTGGCCCACCTTGTTCAAGGACATCTGGGTGGCTCAGAGGAGCCGCAGGCTGGGGGAGGGCACTTCCGGTCCTCTGATAAGCCCCACTCTACAGGTGAGCCAACTGAGGCTCAGGGGCCAGAGAGCTCCGGCGGGGTGGAGGCGCTCGCCCTGCAGCCGACCCGGCCTGGTTGGGTCGTCGGCACCGAATATGATTCCATTAGCACTGCCAGGAATGGGCGTGTGGCCCAAAAGCCGAAGGAAGGAAGAGAAGGAAGGGAGAGAAGGGAGAGAAGGAAGGGAGAGGAGCTGACGGGGAGCCAGCGGGCTGGTCCGACTCGCTGGAGCCCTGCTCCATGTTCGCTGCCGCAGCCCAGCACATGTAGGGGCCCCCGGGCTCCGTCTTGGGGTACCGGCCCCCAGGACTACGTCCCTCTGTCACTCTCGGACCTGCCTGTACTGTGGGAAGGTTGAGGAAAGCGGCAGTGCCGGTGACGGGGTCAGAGTGACGCTGCACCCAGCGGCCTGCAGCCTGTGTGAGGAGAGCAGTGCACCTTTACTGGGGTCCCCGGGGCCGCTCTAGCTCTGCCTGGCTCTGCGCTGGTCCTGTGTCCCCCTGGGAATGGGCCGCCGCGGTCAGCGGCTGGTTCTGGCTCTGCCTCGCCCAGCTGTGGCTCCATCCCACGCCGTCTGCCCTCTCCACAGACTCGCTCTCTGCTTTTCCATCTGGTTCTGGTTTTGGGGGGGCAGGGTGGAGGGAAAAGGGCGTTTAGGAGATGCAGAGCTCTGGCCGCCGATGGAGGAAAATCCAATATATTTGTTTCTTTTCTTGTATCCCTGTTTCCTCCCTTGCTGTCTTCCTCTCAGCCCCAGGGTGGTGGGACAGTTGTGGACTTCTGACACCTGGGACACGGGGGTCCCGAGTGGAGCAAGGCCAGCCTGGCCACCAGCTTTTCCACGGCTACACCGTCAAGGTTACACAGCCAGGAAAGCTGTAATTCACACGGGCTCCTCCACAGCGCCAGGAGCAACCCCTGAGCACAAACCAGGAGTCGGCCCTGTGCACTGCCTGTGTGGCAAAAAAAAAGGCAAAACAAAACAGAACAAAACACAAGCAGCTTTGCAGGAGCCGGCTGGGGCTGCCGGCAGTGAGGCAGCGTGTAGGCAAGCGAGCTCTATTTCAGCGGTGGAGCCCAGGCCCTTATCTGAGAATCGCGGCCTCCCCTCCCTCCACCCCACACCCCCGTATCCAGCCCTTGGAGAAGCTGCAATTAATCTCATTTGAATTTTTAACCTCAAATGCCACATTATAAAAATAGTTGTGTTGTGTTTTATGGAGGCATTTGTTGGGATATCATGCATGGCTTCAATGTGCGCCACAGAACATGGGAGCCGCCAGGCTGGGGCGTAGCAGAGCTCCCCGAGACCCTGATGCTCTGAAGAAGCAGCCTGGGGGCCGGAGCGATAGCCCAGAGGTAGGGCGTTTGCCTTGCACGAGGCCGGCCCATGCCAGCCCGAAGTTCAATCCCCAGCATCCCATATGGTCCCCGAGCACTGCCAGGAGTAATTCCTGAGTGCAGAGCCAGGAGAAACCCCTGAGCATTGCCGGGTGTGACCCAAAAATAAAAAAAAAAAAAATAAAAAAGAAGAAGCAGCCTGAGCAATGCAGATACACACCAGGGTCACGTCCGTGTCGGGGGCAGCTGAGGCGGGAGGACCATCTCTGGGTTTTATTTTTTTGGAGTGGGGTCACACCCAACAATACTCAGGCATTACTCCTGGCTCTGCTCTCAGGAATTACTCTTGGTGGTACTCAGGGACCCTATGGAATGCTGGGGCTCGAACCCGGTCGGCCATGTGAAAGGCAAACACCCTCCCCGCTGTGCTGTCGCTCCGGCCCCTCCTTTCTTTTCTGTTTTAAATTCTTTTTTTTTTTTTTTTGTCACACCCGGCGATGCTCAGGGGTTACTCCTGGCTCTGCACTCAGGAATTTCTCCTGGCAGTGCTCAGGGGACCATATGGGATGCCGGGATCGAACCCGGACAGCTTCATGCAAGGTCAATGCCCTCCCGCTGAACTATTGCTCTGGCCCCTGTTTTAAGGTCTTGAGTCACATCAGTGGTGCTCAGGGCTGACTCTCTGCGCTCAGGGATCACTCTGGTGGGCTCGGGGACCATATGGAGTGCCAGGGATGCAGCCCGGTCGCACACATGCCAGGCAGGCACCCGCCCCGCCTACCCTGACTCCGGCCACCCCGTCTGCTGGATTTCCTCAGCGCCTGCCAACAGCACAAGCCCCACTGGAGAGTGACGCCCCCTTTGCCAACGGGAAATTTGTGGCTCAAACACCAAAGGTGCTTTCCCAAGGCCACACCAATACATGGTGGCAGGGGGTGGCCAAGTACAGGCTGAGTCTCGTCCTGCCTCAGGCCCTGCCCGGCACGGGCGGGTGGGCTTCCCGCATGCTCTGCTCTCAGCCTGCCTCAGGGGAAATGTGGGGGTCCGGGAGGGGCTGACCTGCCCTGGGGCGGCTGCCTTCCTGCTGAGGTAGTTCTGGCCAGGTCCTCACTCGGGGCTGGAGCATCGTGCGGCGGGAGGCTGTTGGCCTAGCGTGCAGCTGACCCGGGTTCTATCCCGGCATCCCATAAGGTCCCCGAGCCCCACCAGGAGTAACCCCTGAGCTCCACCGGTGTGCCCCAGTACATACATCAAATCAGCGCAGTTCAGCGCTGAGAGAGCCGCCTCCCTTCCAACAGCGGCCTCAGGGGTCTGGGGGAGGCCCTGGCCATTGGGAACCCACCAGAGACCAGGGTGCGAGCTGGGACCCCCACACGTTCCATACACAGCCCGGAGCTCTGGGCCTCAGTCTCCTCACTGGACATGGGGTTGCCAGGTTCGACCTGCCCAGCCCCAGGATTAAACACCACCTGGAGCGCCAGGAGCCACTGTGCAGTAGGGAGGGCGCTGGCCTTGCACACAGGCGGCCAGGTTCAACCCCCAGCATCCTCAAGGTTACCTGGGCCCCCAAACACAATGTTTCACAGGCCAATGCCTCCCTCAGCTCCTCTTCATGGCACAGCCCCACCCTCCTGCACAGCAGCAGGTGGAGGAAGTCTCCCAGGGGGCCGTGCGACTTCGGAGGGACGGGCCTGGAGGGGAGGCGAAGCCCCTGGCCCGCGGGGGGTTCCCCCCCAGCATCACAGGGGGTCAGGTGTCGCTGCCTGTTTTCAAGTTGGCCAATCACTTGACCTTAGATTTTTGGTGTTCTGGGGGTCACACCCGGGGGGCTCAGGCTCACTCCCGGCTCTGTGCTCAGGGATCACTCTTGGGGCTCAGGGTCCTTATGGGCTGCCGGGGACCAAACCTAGTCAGCAGAGTGGAAAGCAAGCGCCCTTCTCCTCTCCCCCTCCCTCCCTCCCTCCCTCTCTCTCTCTCTCTCTCTCTCTCTCTCTCTCTCTCTCTCTCTCTCTCTCTCTTTCTCTCCCTGTATTTTTAGTTCTCACTTCCCCCGGCTCTGTGTTTGGGGTCACTCTTGGTAGTGTTTGGGCACCAGGCTGAGGCAGGAACCCACCCAGGCCTCCCACATGCAAAGCCTTAGGAACCCTCTCCCTGGCCCCACTTGGCCCTGCTGAGCCTCCGTTTCCATAGTCGGGGAGGAGCTTGTGTTGTTCTCCTGCTCTGATGGAGCCCTGAGAGCTGGTGCCAGCTGGGACCAGCGCCTGTGCCCCCACGGCGGCCTTTTCCCTGCACAGCAGCTCCTGCCATGAAGGGACGAAGCCCCGTGGGTCCCCCAAGCTCAACAGCAAGGTCAGGCTTGGCGAGGCCGGGAAGCCTGACCTGCAGTGTCCAAAGGGAGGCAAAAAGCCCGTTTCCCACAACTTCTGGTGAAGGAAAAACAAAATGCCCATTTCAGGGCTCCAGAGACACTTGTCCCGCAGGCGGCTGAATCTGCGGCTGCTCCAGTCCCGGGAGCCTGGCCAGGAGTGATCCCTGAGCTAACCCCAAGCGCAAACTGGGTGTGGCCCGAACACCAACCCCGCCCGAAAGAGAAACAGCTTCTTTCCCCCCTCTGCGTTTGGGCATCGCGTTGTGGCCCGTCCCCGCCTGGCTGGAATGGAGCCCCTCCTGCGGCAGCAAACCCAGCCTCTCCAGCCGCTGTGTGACCTGGGGCAAGTCACTTAACCTCTCTGAGCTGGGTTTCCCCAACCATCGTCACAGCAGTGGTGCGCAGGCCCTGACTGGTCAGTGCTGTGTGGTCAGCTCCATCCGGATCCCTGCATCCTCCCTGCGCACACAGACATCCCCCTTGGCCAAAGAGAACAGAAATCGGCCAAGTGACTCAGGGGCCTGGTCAGGGGCCCTACATGCTGGGCTGAGATGTCCTCTCTTCAGGGGCGCTCCCTGCCGACCGCTCCCAGGGGACGCTGGCTCTCATCGTTGAGGATGAGAGGACTGAGGCCGGGAGGGACGCCTGGCACCCACTACATGTCCCGGTGGAAGGGGTGCCAGGCTCTCGCTTGGCGCCCCCACCTGCGCCCGGCCCAGCTGCCGGCTGGCTGCACGGGCCCATCTTGAGCGCATTAGAGGCGGGCGCTCACAGCTGCTTTGCGTTATGTGCTATTTGTTAGGCTAATGAAAGGAGGTGCACTGGCTTTCCAGGACCTCGAGCTCTGCGGGGGTTTATATGGGGGCCCCTGCTCGAGCTCTGGCGGCAGAGAGGCCGCGGGGGGCCCCTGCCGGGCGCGCCTGGCGGCTCCGCCTTTGATTCTGCCGTTCGCAGCCCTCCGCGGTAATTCCAGCTCTGGTTAAACGTCATTTTTAATAACGCCGGCTCTGGTGCGTGCATGTCGGCGCCCACGGCAGGACGGGGGTGAGTGGGGCGGGGAGGAAGCCAGCCTGGGAGATGGGGTTCAGGACCAATATAGGCCATCCGCGGCCTAGGCGGGACCCCAGCCCCAGGGACTCTTGTCCCCGGAGCACTGGGCTGTAGGGTGTGTGGGGGAAGGCGGCAGGGCCGGTATTTAGGGCCCAGGCCCCGGCTGCACAGTGCGGCCTCCCCGCACCCCTCAGCCCCCCAACGCTGGCTGCTAACGGGACAGTTTCCCTTATTCTGGGAACTGCTGGGTCACAGTAGGTACAAAACGGGTGCTGGGCCTTGTCCGCACTGACTGCCCTCTGCTCCCGCGGCTGGCAGCCCCGGGCCCCGCTCAGACGTGGGGTGTGGCTCTGGGGCATCTTCTCCCATGAGCTCACCTCCCACCAGAAGCTTCCACGAATGCCAGTTTCCACTCCTGGGAGTAGGAGGTGGGAGTGGGGGGACCGTTTCCTCCCAGGCAAGCCCAGACAAGCTTGAGCAGAATGAGCGACAGGAGGAACCTTCCAGAACCCGCCCAAACCGCGCGGCTCGAGGCCCGGAGTCTCGCTCTGGGCTGGGGCCTAGGAGTAGGGGTGGAACCTGCTGGAGGTGACATCCCAGGTCCCCACAGGCGCTGCCTCTCCCTGGCCCCAACGGGGGCTCTGTGCTCTGGGCTGACTCCTGGCTCTGTGCTCTGGGCAGACTCCCCGGCTCTGTGCTCAGGGCTGACTCCTGGCTCTGTGCTCTGGGCAGACTCCTGGCTCTGTGCTCAGGGCTCACTCCTGGCTCTGTGCTCTGGGCAGACTCCTGGCTCTGTGCTCAGGGCTGACTCCCGGCTCTGTGCTCAGGGCTGACTCCTGACTCAGTGCTCTGGGCAGACTCCTGGCTCTGTGCTCAGGCTCACTCCTGGCTCTGTGCTCAGGGCTCACTCCTGGCTCTGTGCTCAGAGGAGACTCCTGGCTCTGTACTCAGGGCAGACTCCTGACTCTGTGCTCAGGGCTCATTCCTGGCTCTGTGCTCAGGGCTCACTCCTGGCTCTGTGCTCAGAGGAGACTCCTGGCTCTGTACTCAGGGCAGACTCCTGGCTCTGTACTCAGGGCAGACTCCTGGCTCTGTGCTCAGGGCTGACTCCTGACTCTGTGCTCAGAGGAGACTCCTGGCTCTGTGCCCAGTCTCACTCCCTGGCTCTGTGCTCAGGGCTCACTCCTGGCTCTGTGCTCAGCGCTGACTCCTGGCTCTGTGCTCAGGCTAACTCCTGGCTCTGTGCTCTGGGCAGACTCCTGGCTCTGTGCTCAGGGCTCACTCCTGGCTCTGTGCTCAGGCTAACTCCTGGCTCTGTGCTCTGGGCAGACTCCTGGCTCTGTGCTCAGGGCTCACTCCTGGCTCTGTGCTCAGGGCTCACTCTTGGTGGGGCTCGGGGCCCTATGTGGTACTAGGGATCCAACCTGGTTTGGCCATGTGCAAGGCAAGTGCCCTCCCTGCTGTATTAACTGGCCCAGGGGCCTGCGGTCCCTCTTGCTACTCTAAGGAGGGAGCGGCCACCAAGCAGTCGGGTGCGGGCTCAGGTGGGGGAGGGGTCCTCTGTGGAGGCTGCTGGCTCCAGCAGCTGGACTCCTGTTTTTTCACCACGCGATGTCCCTCCCAGGTCCTTCTCCAAAGGCTGATCCACCAGCGGCCCCCTGGGATCCAGCAACTCAGCTTTGAAACCCCCTCCTCTACCCCCCAACCGGAAGGTCCTAGCTGCCCACACAGACCAGCAGATGGGGCCAACAATAATGTGTTCCAGAGCCAGCCGCGTGTGCAGGGCGCAATCAAAGCTATCGGCACCCCAGAGGCCTATAATCGGGGTGACCCATGGAGCCCGGCTGGGAACAAGCACTTCCCAGATGTGGCTGGCCGCTGCTCGGGGCTTGGGGGCGCTCCCCTTCGTGGCGACGGGAGGGTCTCGCCGCTCCTGGGTTCTGTTTCTGTGGCACCCCACAGCCCTCTCCTGCTCCTGCCCTGCTGCCCAGGACGCCCCGGGCACCCCCACACCCTGCCCCGTCCCTCAGCCCCCGCCACTGCAGGCCCACGCTAGCCTGTCCCCTTCCTCTGCTCTCCAGGCGCCGTCACTTGACCTGGCTCCCAAGTCTCACAGGAAGCCCCCAAATACTCATGGACCCCTTCCTGGCCCTCTGAAGAGGGGCGCAAGACTCCGGGGCCTTAGGAGCTGGTGTGGGATAGTCAGGGGCTGGGAGCCAGAGTGTGTGTGTCCGCGTGAGCATGTGTGTGCACAGGACTGGAAGGTGCTGCCCATGTGTGGGCATACATGTGGGCGTGTACTGGAGCGTGTGTGAAGCTGTTGGAGTGTTTGTGTGTATTCAAGTGTACTGGGTTGAATGAGTGTGTGAGAATGTGCGTGGATGTGCTGCTGCGAGTGTGTGTTGAGTGTGTGGGTGTGCGCATGCGTGTGTATGAGTGAGTTGGAGTCTTTATGTGTTTAGAATGTGTGCGTTTGTATGTTGGAGTGTGTAAGAATGCATCAGTGAATACGTGTGTGTGGGTGTGTGTGTGATGGGGTGCATGTGAGTGTGTGGGCCAGTGTACATGATGGAGTGTGAGTGTGTGTGATCTGTGTGTGTGCGCATGATGGGGTGCATGCGAGTGTGTGAGCCAGTGTCTGTGGTGGAGTATGTGAGTGTGTGTGAGCCAATGTACATGATGGAGTGTGTGTGTGTGTGAGTGTGTGTGTGCTGGGGTGCGTGTTGAATGTGTGGGCCAGTGACTGTGGTGGAGTGTGTGCTGGGGTATGTGTGAGTGTGTGAGCCAGTGTACATGACGGAGTGTGAGTGTGTGTGTGTGTGTGAGTGTGTGTGTGTGCATGTTGAATGTGTGGGCCAGTGACTGGTGGAGTGTGAGTATGTGTGTGGGCATCTGAGAAAGCCACGTCCCATGTGGGTCCCAAATGCGGCGACCTCCCGCGAGATGAGACAAACGGGCCCTTACCCTCCCCCGCCCCAGCGCCTGTCCTTGGACGGTTCCGCACCCCAGAGAAGATGCTGGAAGATTCTCAGAGGAGTGCGCGGGGCGGGGACAGGGAAGGGCAGCAGTTGTGAGAAGCAGCTTCCTTTGGCAAACCTTTATCTTATTTTCATTTCTGGCCCAACCCCACGTGCTCAGGGGCCGCTCTCGGCTTTACTGCGGTGAGACTCGAGGTTCCCGGATGCAGCAAGAGACGGGAAACCTGTCCCGGCGCTGGCACCTGTTGGGAATACCCGTTGGAGTCTGTGTGTGTGCGACCTGGTTTGGGTGTCATGTCTGTGTGTGTCTGTGTGTGTGGTGTGCACTGTGTGTAACCTAGTTTGGGTGTCGTGTCTGTGTGTGTGTCTGTGTGTGTGGTGTGTACTGTGTGTAACCTAGTTTGGGTGTCGTGTCTGTGTGTGTGTCTGTGTGTGTGGTGTGTACTGTGTGTAACCTAGTTTGGGTGTAGTGTCTGTGTGTCTGTCTGTGTGTGTGGTGTGTGTGTAACCTAATTTGGGTGTAGTGTCTGTGTGTGTGTCTGTCTGTGTGGTGTTGTGTGTGGCGTGTGTGTAACCTAGTTGTTTGGATGTAGGTGCGTGAGTGTCTAGGCTCGTGTGTGTCTGTGTATGTTTGTGTGTAACTTAGTTTGGGTGTAGGTGTGTGTGTGTGTGTGTGTGTTTTGTGTTCCCGGAATCCCTGGGACCCAGGAGGCAAGAAGCACTCCAGGCCCCACGTCAAGGCTGCTCAGGAAGGGGGAGGCTTCGACACGAGGGGTAGAGCAGCCCCAAAGCTGGGGACCCCCATGGCTCCCCTAAAGCCAACCACACCTGCTAGGATGGCAGGTTCCTGGCAGGACCCCTGGCACGGGGGGGTGTTCCTGGGATGGCTGGAAACAGCGGCGGGCCGGGCCTTCTCGGACCGAGAGCTGAAGCTGCGGACCCCACTGCAGCCCCTCCCGGGCAGCTGGGAGCCCGCACCCCGGCACACCCTGGTGCCCCGCAGAGGGGCAGTGGGAGCCGTGCCCCGGGCACACCCTGGTGCCCCGCAGAGGGGCAGCCGGGAGCGCGCCCCGGGCACACCCTGGCGCCCCGCAGAGGGGCAGTGGGAGCCGCGCCCCGGGCACACCTGGCGCCCCGCAGAGCACCCCGCTCCACTTCCCTGACCCACTTCCTCTGGGTCAGCCACAACCCGAATGCTTCAACACCCCCACCCAATCTCAGGCCCCGCCCCAGCTCCCCTGATGCCCCTCTCCGAGCCCCCAAGCGCCCAGGACTTGGACCGCGAGCCACGCACACCCCTCCTTTCCCAGGACTCTCGGTTCCTGCCAAGCGGGTGGGCTGCAGTGGACCCTGACCGCCAGGGCAGCGACGGCGCCCACACACTCGGTGTACCAGGGAGGCCGTCACCCCCTTTCACGGCCAACTCCTGGGGCCCGGAAGCAGCTCTGTAAGTTGTCCCGAGTCACCTCCCAGAGGACACTGCCCACCGGGACGGCCATTCCGTCCCCACGAAGGTGCCACCTGAGTCCCCAGGCTCTGCCGGGCGACACCGTCGAGAGGAGCAAGTCCACGCCATTCTCCTAAGTGCTGACCGAACAGCAGAGATGCCCCCGCTGACTGGAAGCCAGAGACGGGGCAGGCAGAGGCTAAGAGGGTGGCATGTGTGCCAGCAGGCGTAGGGGGCTCATCCCCAGCGTGGCACGGTCCCCACACGTGCAGGGAGGATCCGCCGAAGACGGAGCCAGGAGTAGCCCATAAGCACCACCCACTGTGCCCACCAACCAACCAACAAGCAGCCAAGAGCCCGTCCACTCCCTCTGCCTCCTCACCTCCCTCACCGCTGCCCCGACTTGCAGGGACACCCCCCCACTGGACCCAGGGTCCTGGGACCCGTCCCGCCGGAGCCTACCCAGGGGCGTTGACGTGGCCCCAGATAGATTCCTTGAGCCCCTCACAGATGTGCTGTCAGCCTGGTCAAACTCTGAGGGGCTCAGGCGCACTGACCACTGACCACTTGCCTCCCTTTGCAGGGCACAAGGGGCTCCCAGCGCCGGCCCAGAAGGTCAGTCGCATCCTGACCTGACGCCGCATGCTGCAGAGGCGCCCTGGAGTGGACAGGGGGAACCTGGCCTTGGACCCCAGCCTGGCCGGGACACGGAGACCACCAGGAAACCAAAGAGCCACCCGCACCCACTTCCGAGAAAAGCAGGGACCACACGGAGACCAGCCAAAACAGGCATTTCCCCTGTGCGGGTCTGACCTGGGGCCGGGTCCCCCGAAGGAGGCAGCGGTGACAGGACCAGCCTAATGGTCCCGAAGCAGAGGCCCCTCCCTGGGTAGGAGGAGACAAAGGGGCCCCACAGAGCGGGGGGTGCGGGGGCTGGAGGGGAGGGCGGTTTGCAGACACAGTGTCAGCGTGGGCAGTGGGGGGGGGCAGTCCAGGGGGTGAGAACTCACAGGGTGGAGGGACCCCTGGCTGGGATCTGGACACTGGCATTTGGGACCAGGAACCACAATCAAGGTGAATCAAGACGGGTGATTCGTCTTTTGTTTTGTTTCGGGGCGGCTCACCCGGCTGCGCTCAAGGCTTACTCCTGACTCTACACTCTGGGCGTGGAGGAGTCTCTGGGGTGCCAGGGATGAATCCTGCAAGGTGAGCGCCCTCCCGCTGTGCTGTCCCTCTGGCCCACACACGAGAACTTTTCTTTCTTGTTTGCTCAGGGGCTCAGGTGCTCAGGGCTTACTCCTGGCTCTGCACTCAGGAATTACTCCTGGCAGTGCTTGGGGGGCCATATGGGATGTCGGGGATCGAACCTGGGTTGGCGCATGCAAGGCAAACGCCCTCCCGCTGCGCTGTTGCTCTGGCCCCACGAGAACCTATTTTCCCTCACTGACAAGCGTGCATGGAGACCAGGCTCTGCTGAACTGGGGACAGGAGGCTGGTTCCGTCCCCGAGCCCACGTGGTCACACCACTGGGGAGCGGCCCCCAACAGGGCCCTCGGCAGGCAGGTGGCCCAACCTCTGCTGTCCCGCACCCTGCCCGACTCCCGCGAGGTTCCAGTGGGCTACATCAACCCTGCTCATCCTGAGACCTCCTTGCTTGGGCCTGTGGGCTTCAGATGCCAACAACAAGCCTGCGTGAGCCCGAGCCCCCCGCCCCACCCCGCTCCGGGGGCAGCATGTGTGCACCCCACTTCCGCCCAGCCACACGGGGAGCACTTTTCAGGAAATCTCAGCCCCTGATGTGCTTTCTTTTGTTGTCGGGCCCTGCAGAGGCAGAAGGAGCACGGGTTTATTTTCCTCATGTGCTTGGCATCGCTCCGGAGACCTCAGAGCCAGATCAGGGAGGGGCCAGGGACCCTGTGCTCTGAGTCACCGGCGAAGCCACAGGCTTCCCGGCGGCTCTGGGGAGCCGGGGCTGGGCGAAACCCTGGCAGGAATTGGTTCCGTCCATTGCTGGCTAGGGGAAAACAAAGGTTCAAATAGATGATCTTTAAAATATTTCAAGCAGAGGGAGAGAGAGGGAGGGAGAGAGAGAGAGAGAGAGAGAGAGAGAGAGAGAGAGAGAGAGAGAGAGAGAGAGAGAGAGAGAACAAGAGAGCAAGAACGAAAGAGCGAAAGAGAGAGAGAAAAAGAAAAAGTGCAAAAGAGAAAGAGCGAAAGAGAGGCGAGAGAGCAGCGGGCAAGGCGTTTGCCTTATAGGCACTGAGCCTCCTGATCTGATCCCCAGCTCTGCATACAGCCCCCCCCCCCCCCCACCCCATCAGGATGGATCCCTGAGCTCAGAGCCAGGAGTTAGCCCTAAGCACTGCTGGGTGTGGCCTCAAACCAAAAGACGATAATAAAAGAGAAAAAATGTCAGGCTTGCGACCCAGGCGGGTTGCAAATAGATCAATTTTCCAGCTCATAACTTTCCCCAGGTGCCCGGATTCTCCCGGCAGGGAAGACCCATGGCTCTCTGCAGATAGGGGTCTTTCTTAGGGACCCAGAAGGAAGGTGTCGGGAGAGCTCCAAGCCCCTCCATCAGGCGTACCCCTGCTGGCCTGGAGGAGCATTTGCTGGCTTCAGAAAGGAATTCGTTACTGCAGACGGGCTCTCGGGTTTAGGAAACAAAATCCTTCCCCCACCGCCCAGCCTTTGGAGACTCTGGGACCCTCCGCCAGGCTCTGGCTGTCCGACTTCTCCATCTTCCTGTCTGCAGCCGGAGACCCCAGCCCCAAAGCGAGGTGAGGGGTCTGCACTGGCCTTCCCACTCGCACTGGCCACGGCCACGCCTGGAAAGTGCCAGTTGGCTCGGGAGAAGCCCGACAGCCTAAAACAGTCGGATCCATGGACGGGTGATTCACTTCCAGCCCGAACGCAGCCATAGGGTAACTTCCTTTTCATTTAGCCAAGTCAGGACACTAAATAAAACAATCTCCAGTGATTATCTTATTTCATAAAAGAGGATAGCTTAACCCCGCCAGCGAGGGAAAACAAGTCCTCCCAGCTCCAGAAAGATTCCTTTTGTTTGGCTGGGTTTTGTGGCCACACCCTGCACTGCTCCGGGAGCACTCCTGGCTCTGTGCTCAGGGAGCACTCCTGGCTCTGTGCTCAGGGATCACTCCCGGCTCTGTGCTCAGGGCTCACTCCTGGCTCTGTACTCAGGGGTCACTCTCGGCTCTGTGCTCAGGGGTCACTCTCGGCTCTGTGCTCAGGGGTCACTCCCGGCTCTGTGCTCAGGGAGCACTCCTGGATCTGTGTTCAGAGATCACCCTGGCTCTGTGCTCAGGGATCACTCCTGGCTCTGTGCTCAGGGATCACTCCCGCCTCTGTGCTCAGGGGTCGCTCCCGGCTCTGTGCTCAGGGAGCACTCCTGGATCTGTGCTCAGAGATCACTCCTGGCTCTGTGCTCAGGGATCACTCCCGGCTCTGTGCTCAGGGATCACCCCCGCCTCTGTGCTCAGGGGTCGCTCCCAGCTCTGTGCTCAGGGGTCACTCCCGGCTCTGTGCTCAGGGGGTCGCTCCCGGCTCTGTGCTCAGGGGTCACCCCCCGGCTCTGTGCTCAGGGGTCACTCCCGGCTCTGTGCTCAGGGATCACTCCTGCCTCTGTGCTCAGGGGTCGCTCCCAGCTCTGTGCTCAGGGGTCACTCCCGGCTCTGTGCTCAGGGGTCACTCCCGGCTCTGTGCTCAGGGAGCACTCCCGGCTCTGTGCTCAGGGTCACTCCCGCCTCTGTGCTCAGGGGTCACTCCCGGCTCTGTGCTCAGGGGGTCACTCCCGGCTCTGTGCTCAGGGATCACTCCCGCCTCTGTGCTCAGGGGTCGCTCACAGCTCTGTGCTCATGGGTCACTCCTGGCTCTGTGCTCAGGGGGTCGCCTCCCGCCTCTGTGCTCAGGGGTCACTCCCGGCTCTGTGCTCAGGGGTCGCTCCCGGCTCTGTGCTCAGGGCTCACTCCTGGTGGGGTTCAGAGGATCCAATGGGCAACTCTCTATGTACCGTAATGTCTCTCTGACGCTCTATGTACCGTAATGTCTCTCTGACGCTCTATGTACCGTAATGTCTCTCTGACGCCCAGGAAGGCTCTTTTCTTTTTCTTTTTTTTTTTTTTTTGCTTTTTGGGTCACACCCGCGACGCTCAGGGGTTTACTCCTGGCTTTGCACTCAGGAATTACTCCTGGCAGTGCTTGGGGACCATATGGGATGCCGGGATCGAACCTGGGCCGGCACAGGCCGGCCGCATGCAAGGCAAACGCCCTACCCGCTGGGCTATCGCTCCGGCCCCCGTCTTTTTCACTCTTTTATCCGGTGTGGGGGGGGGGGGGCTTCGAGCAACACCCAGTGCTCAGGAGTTACTCCGGGTCCGTGCTCAGGGGTCCCTCCAGCAGTAGCCCAGGGGTCCTGGGACTCACACCAGGTTCAACACTTACAAGGCAAGTGCCTGAACCCCAGCTCCAACCATCTGGTTTTCAAACAGCCCCGAAGAACCTGCCCATTGGGGCCAGAGCGACAGCACAGCAGGGAGGGTGTTTGCCTTGCACATGGATGACCAGGGTTCGAGTCCCGCATCCCAAAGGGTCCCCCGAGACCACCAGGAGTAATTCCTGAGTGCAGAGCGGGAGTAACCCTGAGCATCGCCGGGTATGACCCCAAAAAAAGAAAACAAAAAACAGAAACAAAAGCAAAAACCTGCCTATTATCCACGTGGGCTGTGGCTCCCTAAGGCGAGGACCAAGGGGCATTGGGGCTGGGGGCAGAAGTGCTGACCCTCCTCCCAGGGCAGAGCTGGGGCTGCTGAGACCCTGCGGACGTCCGAAGGCACCTGTCCTGCTGCCCGCTGCCCCTTGCCCCAGCCAGATGACGGGAGGGCAGTGGCCTGTGCCTGGTCCCGGAGACCCCTCTGTCCTCCGTCCTGGTTATGAGTCTCGGGGTCCGGTCCCGCACCCTGTCCCCAATGACAAGGGCTACTCTGGGCCCTACAGAGCTTCGTCTGACTGTCCCAGCTGCAGCGGAAAGGCCCCCTCCCCAACCTCCCGACAAGCCCCCTCCTTCCCGAGCGCCTCCCTGAGCACCCCCTTCTCTGCCTTCCCCCTTTTCCTGTGCTTTTGCCTCGGTTTGTTTTCAGGGTGCTGCGCCCGGGAGGCCCCTTCCGTCAGACTGCTGCTCTGCCCGGCACCCCGGGCACCCACTTGGCCCCTGGCCCAAACCTTCCTTGGACTTTTCCACCTGGCAAAGCCCAGTTCTTGGGTGGGGGGGTCCACTGCAACACTCACCCTGCAAGAGGAGGGGAGGGGACCGGTGTCACCGGATGGGGGCAGATGGCAGCCCCCTGAGAAGTGGCAGGCAGCGCGCCCCGAGACAGCAGCAAGCCCCTCCCCAGCAACGCCCCCCCACACACAGCTCCCCACTCACAGCCAGGGCGCCAGACCCCCACACCTCTCCTTCCCGGTGTTGGGGACCCAGGGAAGGGCCCTGCCCCACCCCGCGGAGAAGCTGTCCAGAGCTGTCTTTTCCCGGCCCTGCCCCCCACTGGGGCTGACCCCCTGTCCGGGGAGACTTTCTGAAAAAGGCACTTGTCGGGCTGTTTGTTTTTGAAAGCCCTTCCCGATGACCTCTAACCCCGCGGGAAGCGAGGCCCCCTGGGCTCGGCGGGCGAGGCCATTCCCGGAGACAGCTGCTCTGGGGCTCAGGCAAGCGTGGGGGGGGTTGGGGGGGCAGAGCCGCACCCCAACCTCCAAACCCACCTCAAGCCTATCGGTGTGTGGAGGCGACCCCCCAGGGGCGCTCTGGCCCAACGGAGGCCCTGGGCTCTATCCGGGCGTTACGCCCCGCCCCCAACCAGTCTACCAAGCTGTATCTGGTGGGGTGACCTGGAGAAGGGGAGTCTGCAGCCAGCTCTGACACCCCCCCCCAGGGTGCCTCAGTTTCCCCGGTGTAACCGTGTAACCGGCGGCAGGAGGACCCACGGGCTGCGCCTCGGGGCCGGCACAAAGGCACAAAGGCGGCCCTGGGCGCGGTGACTCGACTCCGAGCCCGACCCCTCCCGGCCCGCGCGCACAGCCCTGCCCCGCGCACCCCGCGTCGGCGACGGAGAATTTCACGGCAGCTGCGGGCCCCTGCGGCCGGCCCCCGCGCCTGCTCCCCGGCTCCCTTCGGGCCTGGGGCCCCGAAAGCCAGCACCCCGCATCGTGTGCCTGCTGGGTGCTCGGGCCGGCAGACGTGGGACCTTGCCAGCCTCGAACTCGAACTGTCCCGCAAGCCCTCGGCTCTTCGGTTCCCACGCCCTTGCTGGTCCGCGCCCCGGCCCGGCCCCGCGCCCGGGCTCTCCACCCCGACGCCGCGCACCTCGGCCCGGTGGGCACTCCCCGCACCCCCAGGCCAGTGAGCCGGGCCCGCGCCCCGCGCCCCCCGTCCCGCACCCCAGCCCCGCGCACCCCACGCGCCACATCCCGCACCCCTGCCCCGCGCCCCGTCCCGCACCCCTGCCCCGCGCGCCCCGTCCCGCACCCCTGCCCCGCGCGCACCGTCCCGCACCCCTGCTCCGAGCGCCCCGTCCCGCACCCCTGCCCCGCGCGCCCCGGCCCGCACCCCTGCCCCGCGCGCCCCGTCCCGCACCCCTGCCCCGCGCGCACCGTCCCGCACCCCTGCTCCGAGCGCCCCGTCCCGCACCCTGCCCCGCGCGCCCCGGCCCGCACCCCGGCCCCGCGCGCCGTCCCGCACCGCGCCCCGCGTCTCGCACTCACCTTCCTGCGGCGCCGCCTCGCTGCCGCTGCTGCCCCCGGACGGCCCCGCGCCGCGCCCTCCCTTGCCTCGGCCCGGGCCCCGGGGCGCCCCGCGAGCCGGCCGGCCGCCGCCACCTCCTCCAGGTCCAGGAGGTGGCTCACCGTGAAGTTCTTGCGCGCCTGGGCGCAGTCGCCCGGCCCCAGCGCGGGAGGCGGCGGCGGCCCCGGGCCCAGCGCCGGCTTGTCCAGGGTGAAGGCGGCGCCCGGCGCGCCGTCCATGCCGCGAGCCGCCCGGGGTGGCGGCCGGATCGCAGGCGCGGTGGGAGCGAGCGCCCCGGCCGCCCCGCGCGCTCGGCCCCGCTCGCCGCCCGCCCGCCCGCCCGGCGCTGACGTCGGGGAAGCGAACTTTCCGCCCTGGCGCCGCGGCCTCCGCGCTCTCCGGGGCCGCTCGCAGCAGCTCCAGCGGCCGCGCGCCCCTCGGAGCCGCAGACCTCGCCCCCTTCCTCTCCCCTCCCCCTCCTCCCCTCCTCCGCCCCCCACCCTCCTGCGGACGCTGGGGCGGGGGTCCCATGCCGAGGCCCGGCGGAGCCTGGGGCGAGGAGCGAGGGGGAAGAAGAAAGGGGTGTACCCCTGAGTACCCTCCACACCTACTTTTTAAGGCGGGAGTGGGTAGGCTCAGGGGCCTGTGGGTTCTTAAAGGCCACCCCCAAATGTCCGGGAGGGAGGTGAGGGAAGAAATTGACAGGCCCCTCATTTCACAAATTCCTCCGCAGGGTGGGGGCAGGAGAGACCTTCAGCACCCCCCACCCCTGCGCCCCATGTGCCCCGACTGGGCCCTAGGGAAAACCCCGAAACCCTCCTGGTTGATTCCCCGGAGAGGAGGCCCCCGGCCCACCCCACGCCTTGGTGCCCATGCACGGGGTGCTCCAGGAGCCCCTCCCCGGAATACCCAACCGAGTGGAAAGCGTTTCCTTGCAGAATTCCCCGGTACACACGTAAACACACACAGGCACAAGTGCGGCGCACGCACATGCGCGTACACATGTAGCACGCACGTGCACACACGCACACGCACAAACTTACCCAGGACTGGGAGCCAGACTGACAGATGAGACAGCTTGGCTGGGGCCCACAGCTTGTTTTTGTTTCTCAAGGAAAGGCCAGAGGCGAATCCCTGGGGTGAGAGCCTGCGGCTTGGAGCCCGGGGTGCCCCAGTCCTCCGGCAGGGTGGCCCAGCAGCCCATAGCGCCTGTGCCCTGGGCTCCCACGCCTTCCTCCCGGCTCACGCCCCCGGAACCAGCACCCGCCTTCCACATGCCACTGTTTCCCCAGCAAGGAACATCCCCAAGTGAGACTGGGGGCTCCCAACTGACCCCCACTCCAGCTCTTGGGGAAAGGTAGCCCTGACCTGCCTCCCCTCCCCACCCAGCTAGCTCTAGTCACGGGAGCGAGTAGCTCTGGGAGGGCCACTGAGGTCCGGTTCACCCCATTCCCCTTGATGGCAAATGGGGACGCCAAGTCAGTCAAGACAGCCGCCCCTCTGCAGGCGGGAGAACCGAGCCCACGGTCTGGTCCTGGCTCTTTCATTGCACAGATGGTCACGGGAGGCTGGGGCAGAGGCGGGTAACATGCTCTGAGCCTGGCTGCCCCTGCGACCGCCTCCCTCATCCCACCTGTGTGCCGGGGCTAGTCCCTCTTTGCACCCAACTGCGGGTGGGGTGGGGGACCCCTCTGCATGCTGTGTGCGGAGGCTCCAGCCGCCCGCTCAGTCCAGACCCTGCCCTTCCTGGCGTCTAGACTTGGTTGCTTCCTCTCTGAAAGGGTATTAAAAGCGTGAAAGGTACACGGGGTACCTGAAGACTAGGGAAGCACTTATGAGATATTCCTGATTATTTTAGGAATAACCCTGGCGTCACCCAGCAATGCTCCAGGGGGTCTTGGAGGACCCTAAAGGGTGTTCAGAGCTAACCCAGCTTGGCTGTGGGCGAGGCAGGCGCCTAACCCATTATAGTACCACTCCAGTCTTTCCTGATGGTGTTTAAACATCCGGCTGGAGTGATAGTAAGCAGGTAAGGTGATTGCCTCGCCTAGGGCTGACTGGGGTTCCATCCCCAGGACCCCATATGGACCCCCAGGAGTGACCCTTGAGCACAGACCAGGAGTAAGCCCTGAGCACAGCTGGGTGTGGCTCAAAAACAAAGAAACTAAAACATCTATTCTGGGGCCGGAGCGATAGCCCAGCGGGTAGGGCGTTTGCCTTGCACGCGGCCGGCCTGTGCCGCCCGGGTTCGATCCCCGGCATCCCATATGGTCCCCGAGCATTGCCAGGAGTAATTCCTGAGTGCAGAGCCAGGAGTAACCCCTGAGCATCGCCAGGTGTGACCCAAAAAGCAAAAAACAAACAAACAAACAAACAAAAAAGGCTTGTAGTACCAGTGTCTGGCAGGTCAGAGGTCTGGAGGGGGCGGCAGGGAGCACGTGTCATTTGCTCGCTGAGTGACCCTGGAGGAGTCCCCCGGCTTCCTCTGGGTCTGGGTCATCATCTGTGCACTTGAGGACAGAGGGCGCCCATCCAAAGGAGTCTTAGGAATTTGGCGTGATTGCTGCTTCCTGTGTTGTGTTGGGGAAGTCACACGGGCAGTGCTCACCTCTTGTTCCTGGTGGCGCATGCAGGTCTCGCTCCTGGCGGTGCTCTGGGCACCATAAGGGGTGTCGGGACCACGCTGGGGTTCCCTGCATGCAAGACGTGCACCTCAGCTGCTGCACTCAGCCAAGGGCCCACGGCCGTTATTGGTTTCGAGTCTTACGGCCCGTCTCAGTTCTGGGGTGGCACAGAGAAGAGGAAGAATTCTAGACAGTGTTACGAGAGCTCAACCCTCGAAGAAGAGGCGCTGGGCTTCCTGAGTCCAGGAAGCTCCCAAGGCCAAGGGAGACAGAGCCCGTAACCCGCAGGGCGGCAAGGGAAGTCGTAGCAGAGATTCTGAGAAGTCGTAGCGCCACCCAGAGTGGGGCTGGAGGGATGATAGGCCGGACTGCGCAGCCCCAGGTAAGCACGGCCGTGTTTCTACATGTATGTGTGTGTTCATTTTTTTAGCTTTTTAAAAAAGTTTGGGGGCTGGGGCTGGAGGCGATAGCCCAGCAGGTAGGGCGTTGCCTTGCACGCAGCCGGCCTCTGCCAGCCTGGGTTCAATCCCCGGCATCCCATATGGTCCCTTGAGCACCGCCAGGAGTAGCCCCTGAGCTTTGCCGGGTGTGACCCAAAAAGGCAAAAAAAAAAAAAGTTTGGGGAACACCCAGCAATGCTCAGGGGTTTCTTCTGCCCTCAGGAGTTACTCCTGGTAGTGCTTGGGGACCAGATGGGATGCCTGGGGTTGAACTGGGGTCAGGTTCATGCAAGGCAAGCAGCCTACCCACTGTATTATCACTCCGACCCCTATTGTTGAATTTTAAAAAACAACATGGGTGAGATTAAGAAAATAAAAATCAAGGCCAGAGCAATGGCGTAGCCGGCAGGACACCCGTCTTGTCCCCTGGTGCAGACAGGGAGGCCCAAACAAAAAATGCGAGAATGGAAATCTCACATGTGCCTCTCTGATACATATCTGACTCACACTAGATATTCAGCACTTCTTCATTGGTTTCATGAAATGTGAAACCATCTTATTTGATAATAAATTAGTAATAGAAATGTACATGCATCACTAACAGCTTTCTTAACCAAAATTCTGGTTCTTGGTTATTTTAAAGATTGTTTAAATCAGTCTGGTGAGTAGTTCTTTACTATTTTGGAAAAGAGCCTGGACTACGTAGTGAAATAATCCCTAGTGCTCATATTATTTACAATTAATTGTTTTTCATCCGCACGGCAGAGCCTGGCAAGCTACCCGTGTCATATTTGACATGCCAAATACCAGTAACAATTATAGACCTCATTCCCATGACCTGATGGAATGGTTTGAGGCTCTTTATGTTCTGCTGGAAGATGCCCTTGGGCTCTCTCGCAATTGACAGGACGTATTGAGATGTTACTGGTGCCTGCTCGAGTAATCGATAATCTATGGGAAGTCAAGTGATCAAGTGAAGTGATCATGAAATATATTCGTCTAAACACATTCCACCTGAGTGTGTTTGATCACATCTTAATCAGCAAGATTGAGACTAACCATTCTAATATTCACAGGGTTGAAGTACTAGAGAAAGCAATAAGATGAGAAAAGAAAAACAGCTAAAAAATGTTCGAGTCTTCAACACTGAACTTCACTTACAAATATTTTCAATCCCTGGTACCCCACATGGTCTCACAAGCCTTGCCAAGGCTAATCTCTGAGCACAGAGCCAGGGGTAAGTCCGCAAATTCTATTGTTACTGAGGTAGTTTGGTTATAATATATCACTTGATCACTTGACATCCTGTTATTCATTGATTTGCTCGAGCGGGCACCAGTAACATTTCCGTTTGACCCTATCACGTGCCAGTGTAGCCCAATGGCATCTGGTTGCTTCAGGAATACGAAGAGCCTCTAGCTGTTCGTTCAAGGTCTTTTTTTTTTTTTTTTTTTTGCTTTTTGGGTCACACCCGGCAATGCTCACGGGTTACTCCTGGCTCTGCACTCAGGAATTACTCCTGGCGGTGCTCGGGGGACCATATGGGATGCCGGGGATCGAACCCAAGCCGGCTCAGGCTGGCCGCTGTAAGGCAAACGCCCTACCCGCTGGGCTATCGCTCCGGCCCCTCGTTCAGGGTCTTGACGAAGAAGTCTGACCATCTTGTAGGTGGGCGGCCACGTGATATTTTGACATCCCGTGGGATCCAGACAGTAAGGGCTCTATCCAGAGGTCATCTCCAAATCGCATTACATGTCCAGCCCATCTGATTTTCGATGCCTTGGCAAACATACATATCTGACTCACAGTAGATATTCGTGTAGTTTTTCATTGGTGTCATGAAATATATTTGTCTAAACACATTGCCTGACTTTGGAACAGCGACAGAGGTGGGAACTTCAGATTCCTTCTCTCACTTGAATGAGGCGTGATGTTCCAAGCACAGCTCTTTCGATTCCTCTCTGGGAGACCCGAATAGCGTTCTCATCCTGCTTTCGTAGGATCCAGGTCTCTGAGGCATGTGTTAATGCAGGGAGAACGGTGGAGTCTAAGAGATGAGCCCGGGCCGGAGGTTCTTTGTCTTTTTACCCATTTCTTCGATGCTTTTGAAGCATATATATAATATATATTTTTTTAATTTTTAATTTTGTTACTTTGTTTTGGGGCCACATTTGGTGGTGCTCCTGGCTTACTCCTGGCTTTACGTTCAGGGTCACTGCTGACAGGACGTGGGGACCACGCTGGGTGTGAGGGCTCAAACCGAGTTCAGAGACAAGTGCCCTCCCGATGTACTATTGCTCCAACCCCAGCTCGACATTTTTCTTTCCTTTGTCTTTTTTGTTTTTGGGCCACACCCCACAGCGGTGCTGGGGGACCGTATAGGATGCTGAAGCCAGGTTAGCTGTGTGCACGGCAACAGCCTCACTTCTCTGCCGTACCTCAGGCGTCCCGCCCAACTTTCCTGGGCCTGTTACCTCCCGGGCCCAAGGGCTGCTGACTCAGCTCTCTGTTCATCACAGCCCCACCTGGCCATCCTGAAGACCCTCCTCAGATGACTCTCACTCACGTGCTCCAGACGGGGACCCGCAGAGTGGTCTCTGAGCACAGTATAGCACAGCGGGGAGGGCATTTGCTTTGCACAAAGCCAACCCAGGTTCAATCCCTGGCATCCCATATGCCCCCTGCCCCCGAGCACCACCAGGAGTAATTCCTGAGTGCAGAGCCCGGAGTAACCCCTGAGCATCACAAGGTGTGACCCAAAAAAGCCAAAAACAAAACTAAGGCATCCTTCTGTCTGCCGCTCCAGGAGACGTAACTGAAATTCCAACGGCTGCAGCTCCACGTGTGGGTTGGTCTGTCAGCTTCTGCACCGTCATGCCAGGCTGTTCCGTGAGGAATCGGGAGGAACGCTGTCTGTTTCTCCTGAGGATGACGGAGCCCGAGGCGTAGAGCAGCAGGTAAGGTACTTGCTTGCTCCAAGCCGACCGGTTGGATCTCTGACATCACATAAGTTCCTCGGAGCTCCTCCAGGAGTAATCCCTGAGCACAGAGGCCCACACCACCTCATTTATTTATTTACTTATTTATGTCTTTTGGGGTCACACCCAACATGCACAGGCGTTACTCCTGGCATTGCTCAGGGGACCATAGGGGATGCCAGGAATCGAACCCATGTTGCAAGGCAAACACCCGCCCCACTGTACCATGGCTCTGGACTTTTATTTTTTAATTTTTTTTTTTGTTTTTTTTGGGTCACACCCGGCAATGCTCAGGGGTTTCTCCTGGATCTTCGCTCAGGAATTACTCCTGGCGGTGCTTGGGGACCATATGGGATGCCGGGAATCGAACCCGGGTCAGCAAGGGCCAGCTGAGTGCAAGGCAAATGCCCTACCCGCTGGACTATTGCTCCAGCCCCTGCTCTGGACTTTATTTATTTATGTTTTAAAGAATAATTTCCTTCTTTCAAGAGAAGAAAGCGGGTCCAGAGGGATAGTGCAGGGATAAGGCCTTTGTCTTGCACGGTGCTGACCCGAGTTGGATCCCCAGAACCCGTATGGTCTCCCTGTCCCACTAGGATTGATCCCAGAGCATAGAGCCAGAAATGAGTCGTAGGGCTGATAGGTGTGCCCCTCAAAAAAAAAAAAAAAAGAAAAGAAAAGAAAAGAAAAGGAAAGAAAGGAAAAAGGAAGTAGACTTGGCGTTGGAGTGATAGTATGGAGGTGGGCATTCTTGTTGCCAACTCAAGTTCAATCCCTGGCATCCCCTGCGGCCCCCTGAGTACTGCCAGGAGTAATCCCTGAGAGCAGAGCCAGGAGTAAGTACTAAATATCCCCAGCTGTGACCCAAATTCCTGCTTCCTGCCAAAAAGAAAGAAAAAGGCTTGGGGAGAAACTCCTTCCTGATTCAGGCAGAAAAACAAGTGTGAGAGCCACGGGCCAACCGCATGGGGCAGTCTCTGAAATTCTACTTGTTTCTGGGTCTACACTGGCAGTTCTCGGGGCTCTGTGCTCAGAGTCACTCCTGGTGGCGCTCAGGGATGGACCCCAGGTGACACGTCTCCATCCCAACTCACTGAAATTCTTTGCTCCCACTTTTTGGGCGGGGCAAGGGAGGAGGCTGTTCCTGGTGGTGCTCAGGGCTTGCTCTCAGGAATCTCTCCTGGCGAGGCTCGGGCACCAGAGGGGACGCTGGGGACGAGCCCATGCGGGCCACATGCCAGGCAAGTGTGCGCCCGCTCTACCACGTCTCCGGCCCCCATTCTCGGCAATTCTCCCTAAAACTGCAGCAGCCCCTGCCTTCCCAGGGGTCGGGAAGGATGCTGGGGGGCAAAGGGCGCAGGCCCCAAGAGGCTCCTGCCCTTCCATCTTGGGGGTGATGATTTTGCCCTGAGGGGGACAGGGGGCCCCCAAGTAACAGCGGGGCCAGGGCCAGGTGATGGGTGGACAGGGTTGAACCGCTGAGAGAGGGCGTGGCTTCCAGTCTGAGAGGGGCGTGGCTTCCAGTCGGAGGGGCGTGGTTTCCAGTCTGAGATGGGCGTGGCTTCCAGTCGGAGGGGCGTGGCTTCCAGCCTGAGAGGGGCGTGGCTTCCAGCCTTCAGGAGGCACCATTGGGATATAGTAATTATTATTATTTATCACTGGCTCTGCAACCCAGGCCAAGAGCGTGTGTGCACCGCCTGCACGACCCAGGCGGGCGTTAAATAATCAAGCCTGGGGTCTAAGCCATGGGTGCAGCGCCCCCCCTTGCTCAGGCTTCCTCTTCCCTGATTGCTGATATTATTGGTGGGGGTGAAACGTGACCCTTTTCTTGATCAAAGGGCTCAGAGTTCCAAAGGAAAGAAATGGGGGCCGGGGGAAGGGGGTCCTTCCAGTTTCCTCTTCCTCTGGCTGTGGCCTGGCGGGCTCTTCACACAGGCGGAGCTCCCGCCGTCTCCTCCCAGCAGCGAGGAAACAGTAAGTCATTGAGAAACCATCGCGCCTCCGAGCCTTTGAGAAGGAGAATGTCTAATCACTGTTTTTGAAGAGGAGGTCAAGGTTTCTAAAATAAAACAATCTGTATTCATGCAATTTCCTTTTCAGTTGTAGCTGTACGCATTTTCCTAGGGGGGAAGAGTTAGAGGGGGTGGGAACTGCGGTCACTGGGGAGGCGGGGACAGTGGGCAGGGGGCAAAAACCTCCACCAGACAAGCTGTCTGCGTGCAGATACTTTTATTTTCAACCCTGTGTGTCATTCCCCTGTCAGGCCTCTAGCAGGGACCCCCTCGGGTTGGTTCAGGATTGTCGGGGAGATTCTGGGGGCATTGCTGACCTCTGTCCACAGCCACACCAGGGGTCCCCAAGACAGACCATTGGTGCTTGAAGTCCCAAGACCCAGACCAAACCCAAACCCTGCCTGCACCCCCGGGTGCTCCCCTGTACCCCCATGCTCCCATACACCCCGGTGCTCCCTGCACCCCCAGGTGCTCCCCTGACCCCCCAGTGCTCCCCTGCACCCTCCGGGTGCTCCTGACCCCACCCCGGTGCTCCCCTGACCCCTCGGTGCTCCCCTGCACCCCCTTGGGTGCTCCCCTGCACCCCCCACACCCCGGCTCACAGCTGCAGCACCTGAACAGGGCTTAGCACCTCCATCAACACATTTTTATTGCTCCCCGGGCCAGGACTGGGCAGGGCTGGACAGAGTGGAGGTGCACGAGCCGCCAGCCGTGGGGCGGGGTGGGAGGACGCTGCTCCAGGTCAAGCAGGAGAAGGGGTGCGGGGTGCGGGCACCCTCAGAGGCTCCCTGGGCTCTTGCCTGGGGCCACGGCAGCCTCTCAGGACAGGCCTCCCCTCCACACCAGGAGCCCAGATGGTGGGAACAGGGCCAGGGAATAGTGACCAATGGTCACTGTCCTAGCGCTCTGCAGCCTGTCCTTGTTGTCTGCTTCGCGCCCACACCCTGGGATGTCCGGGGCTCACACCTGGCTCTGAGCTCAGGGATCTCTCATGACGGGCTCAGGGGACTCTATGGAATGCCGAGGATCAAGCTGGGGCCATCTGCATGCAAGGCAACAGCCCTCCCCGCTGTGCTGTGGCTCCACCCTTTGGTCTGTCCCTCTTGAAGATGTCTGAGGGCCTTTCCTGTGCCTGTGGGTTGGCCCAGAGCTTGTTTGGCCTGGGAAGATTGGGGGAGCCCCCAACACCACCTCTCTGCAGAGGGCCAAGGCGGCAGCTGTGGGGTCCACAGGGAGGCAGGGTGCCTGGCCACATGTCCACCTGCCTGGCAGGAGCTAGGAGCCCTAGGGGGCCAGGGGTAGAGGGGTGCCCCAGCGTGGAGCAGGGCAGTGGGCAGGAAGCCGGCTGAGGGCACAGCCCTGGGCTGAGGGGGACATTCAGGTCTGGAGACCACCTGGCCGGCCTCAGGCCCATGAGCGTCCATCTGTTCCATCCGGCACTGCAGGGACCGCAGGCCTTATCCCTGTTCCTGTTTCCTGGCTGCTTCAGGAACTAGTCGAGGAGAGACTGGTTTGGGTTTGGGTTTGGGGAACACCAGCAATGTTCAGGGATCACTCCTGGCTCAGAGACCCTCTGGGGTGCGGGAATCAAACTCGGGTTGGCCACGTGCAAGGCAAGTGCCTTCCCACTGTCCTCTCGCTCTGGCCCCTGAGGAGGTGGCTCCATGGGCCATGCTGGTGGACTGGGAGGTGACCTGGTGCCTTCAGAGCAACGACCTTCAAGCTGGGTCACACTCAGGATTCGACAAGAGGGAGGATGGTGAAGCCATAGTACAAAGGGGAGGGCATTTCCCAGGCACGCAGCCCACCCAGGTTCAATCCCCAACTTCCCATCGGGTCCCCGAGCACCAGGAGTGATCCCTGAGTGTGGAGCCAACAGTAACCCCTGAGCAGGGGGTGTGTGGTCCCACCTCCCCAAACCGGAAGCAACAATAGGGAAGCCTATTTCTAGGCAGGGGGCCTAGCTGCTGTCCCGGACGTCAGTACCCCCCCACACCTCGGGACTGACTCTTGTTTCATGCAGACCCAATCTGCAGACAGTTCTCTGAGGGCAAGACCGGGGTGAATTCGCAAGCCCCCAAACCAAGCAGGTTTTTCTGGTTTCCTTCCTTTTGGGGGACAGAGTCCCATGTATGTTCGGGAGGCCCAGAGGCTCTGCCGGGCTGGGTCAGTGTAAAGGCTGTTGGGGAGCCAGACCCTGGCGGTGCTGGGGGCTCCAGGCCGTGCTGGGACCCTGTGGTGCAGGACCCAGACTCGGTCAGTGCGCCCTGACCCTGCCCGCCTCGGCCCCTCTGGCTTCTGGGTTTTTCTTTTTTGGGTCACACCCAGCAATGCTCAGGGTTTTCTCCTGGCTCTGCACTCAGGAATTACTCCTGGCGGTGCTCAGGGGACCATATGGGATGCGGGGATCGAACCCAGGCCGGCATGGCCGGCCAGATGCAAGGCAAATGCCCTACCCGCTGGGCTATCGCTCCGGCCCCTGATTTTTTTTCTTTTTTGGGTCACACCTGGCAATGCTCAGGGGTTATTCCTGGGGGCTGGAGTGACAGTCCAGGCAGGTAGGGCATTTGCCTGCACGCAGCCAACCTGGGTTCGATCCCCGACATCCCATATAATCCCCTAGCACTGCCAGGAGTGATTCCTGAATGCAGAGCCAGGAGTAACCCCCTAACACTGCTGGGTGTGGCCCCCCCAAACCAAACCAAACCAAACAAACAATCACTCCTGGAAGTCCTCAGGGACTATGTGGGATGCCAGGGATTGAACCGGGTTGGCTGCGTGGAAGCAAACGTCCTTCCCACTGGGCTATCGCTCGAGCCCTGGTTCCTGATATAAAATCCAACTCCTGATTTTCCCCGTGGACCTCATTCCATCTTCTTCTCTCTTCTTTTAACTCCGGCCCCTGCCAGCCCCTGAACCCTCTGGCGTTTCTGGCCGCCATCCATGCTGCTGGCCCTCATCCAGCACTTGGACCCAATGCAATAACCAGGCCCGCAGGGGCGTGAGCAGTGCAGTGCCGCCTCCAGGCAGGCCCCGCCACGGCCCGGGGTGCAAGTCGTGATCCACCCTAGGGTGATGGCTTGAGTTCCCCCACGTTGGCTGTTTCAAGCAGCGACTTGATCAGTGTCTCCTTCCCAAGGGGCTCCGGGCCCAGAGGCTGCTGCCGGAACCCTCCAGAACCAATTCTCCTGGCCCGGAAGTTGCATCTCGGTTGCTTGTCTCTGTGACGGCTTCCACCGCCTGCCCCCTGCCCCCACCCCACCCCCAGCCTCCATCCTGTCCCGCGTGGGACTGTCCTTGGCTCGTCCTGGCTCAGTTCCCCCAGGAACCCACACCCCAGCCCCGGGCCCCTCTCCCAGCCGTGCGGAGGGGGAGGTGCGGGGGAACCAAAGCCCATATTGGTTCCAGATGTGCCTCCGCAGCGCCTCTGCAATTTAATTAAATTCCCCAGACAGCCGGGAGGGCCCTAATGATCAGATTTCCCAGCGCCCCCTTGCCCCGCCCAGCCTGGATCCCCGAGGGCCGCCCGGGATCAGGGCTCTTCCTGCCCATGGAGGCGCTGCCAAGCTTGGGGAGTGGCGAGGCCCCGCCTCCTCTCGGCCAGGGATCTCAGCCCAGCCTTGGCACCGACTAAGGGGCCCTCCCAGCCCGGCCTGGCCAGCCGGGGCTGCTGCCAAAAAGTGAGACAGGGGGTATGTGGGGACAGCTCCGGGACCAGGTCTGAGCTCACGGGCCAGAGGGACGGCGGCAGCTCAGACCTCCGGGCACCCAACACCCAGGTCCAGAGCGGGTAAGGCCAGCACCCACAGAGGTGTGGCCAGGGCGGGCAGGAGTCCGTATGGAGGCCGACTACCTGGCGTGTGCCGGGGCCCCAATTGCACCTGTGGACACTAGGGTGGTCCCCACATGTGGCCGGGAGTCCTGCGCCCGCTGCCTTGCACGGATTTCTGTGTCCCCCAAACCCACAGGCCGGGTCTCGGGTCGGGTGGAGCCTCAGTGGGTGGTCCTGGGTCATGAGGGTCAGGGGTCAGGGTCAGGCTTGGGGAGGGAAGCACAGCAAGTGGGGTGCCAGCCCCACCCCATGCCTGGGGACCTGCCAGGGCTGGAGCTGGGTGTGCACCAGCTCACTCTCGGGAAGCCGGGTCACCCCCGGAGAGGAAAGGGGGCTGGAGTACCCTCCCGACCTCTCTGCCTGGGCGGGTACGGGGGTGAGGGGGCACTCATGGGTCTCTGTGTGTCTGAGGCGTGTGTGAGCGTGTGGCGGCATGTTCGGGTGTGACGAGTGAGCGCAAATGTGGGTGAGCCTGTGTATGGGGGGTGAGTGTGTAAGCGTGTGAGCCTGTGTGTAAGCATGTGAGCAAGTGGAGCTGGAGCAATAGCACAGCGGGGAGGGGTATTGGCCTTGCATGCAGCGGGCTCGGGTTCGATCCCCGGCATCCCATATGGTCCCCTGAGCACCGCCAGGAGTGATTCCTGAGTGCAGAGCCAGGGGTAACCCCTGAGCACCGCGGGTGTGACCCAAAAAAGAAAAAAGCTGCGAGTATGAAGGTGGGTGAGCCTGCGTGTGAGGGGTGTGACTGAATGCGTGAACACGATGTGTCTGGGTGTGCCTGAGTGAGCACTGCGTGAGGGTGTGAGGGTGTGAACGTGAGTGTGTGATCGTGAGGGCTCTAGAGCAGGCTCGGCCCAACTGACCCTCCTGAGCTGTCTGCTGACCTGTCCTGGGACGGCCCACACGGGGCCCAGCTCTCACTCGGGGCCTGCTGAGCTTCCTCGCTGGGTTCTTGGGGGTGCCCTCCACGGGCTGCCATCCGGAGCCACTGCGGTCTCTGCACGGGGAAGGGGGTCAGGGGGCCAAGGACAGGGCGAGGAGGCCGGTCCCCGCGCCTGGTTGCTCCGGCCAGCAGAGGCCGTGGCTGCTGCCTGTGGTTCCGTTTCCCGCAGGAGCCGCCCAGGACCCAGGCCGGTGCAGGCAGAGGCCTCGGGCCCCAGCCCACTCCACATGCTCAGTGGCACCCGGGCTCCCTGTGCCGCAGCCATGGGCGTGCTGAGGTCCCGCAGCCTGGAGCACCCACGGGTGAAATCCAGACACACGTTCCCACTCACACTCACATGAACTCACATGCTTAGAAACACACACGCAAGCTCACGTTACACTCACACACACGCTTACACTACACGCTCACATACTCACACTCACACATTAACACATGCTCACACTCACATACTCACATGCTTAGACACACACTCACATTACATTCACACACTTATACACACACGCTCACATGTTTGCACTCACACATACTCACACTCACACATTAACACAGGCTCACACTCACATATACTCACATGATTAGACACACTCACGTTACACTCACACGCATGCTCACACAAAGCTCCCATGCCTGCACTCACACATGCTTCCATGTTTACATTTACATGCTTACACGCATGCACTCACACAGCATACACACATGCACTCCCCTGCACACACTGGCGTCATTCTAGATGCTCACACACTCAGATACGTAGTCTCACGTTCACACACTCACACAAGCTGTCACGGTCACACACTTTCACACATGTGCACTCTCCTAGTTATGCTCACACACTGACACACGTTCACATATTCACACACATGTGCAAGCACACTCACACAGTAACAGCCACGCTCACTGTCAGTCACTCACGTGCTCATACACGCTCTGTCACGTTCACATGCACCATCACTTCACACATACAAGCTGTCATACATGCTCACCCACACATGCTCACGCACTGTCACGCTCACACCTCACACACGCTCGCACCGTGCACACCGTCACCTCACTCACACGCGCTTTTTCCTGAGTGGGGTCTCGGTCGCATCCTGCCCCTCACTCGGTGAAGCAGCCAGTCGTGTGTGCGTGTAAGCGGCGTGTGTGTAACGTGAGCTTGTGTGTGTGAAGGGCCGAGCTGGGCACACACGGGCCCTCTGCGGCTGTCCCCTCTGCTGCGTGGACAGAGGAGCCCGTGCCCGCCCGGGCTCTGGGGACCCCCACCCCCTCTGCCGCTCGCTCCCCCAATTCCCATTAGTGCGCCCCTCTTCTGACTGACTTCTAACAGTGCTTAAGGTTGTATGGTCACCCCAAACGCCCGTGTGTGGGGGCTCAGTTTCCGCCAGGACCCTCCGTCCTGTCCCTGAGAATCCCCAGTCAGCGCAGGAAGTGGCCGGGCCGGTCAGGCTGGGAGGGCAGCAGCAGCAGAGCGAGGAGGAGCAGGGGCAGTCAGGGACCTGAGGGCCGGGCCTAATGGGAGGCAGATGGAGGAAGCCTCGCCGACAGGGAGGTCAGAGGGCGCTGGGCACGCCGACGACAGGGAGGTCAGAGGGCACCAGGCTCGCCGACGACAGGGCCTGGCTCCACGGCGCAGTGCCTGAGGGCCGTGTGGGAGCAAGGGTCGCGCCCAGGTCCTCTGGGGCCCAGGGGCAGAGAGTCAGCAGGGAGGCACCGCCCCAGCACAGGCAGATGTGGTAAAGACTTGGGACCGGGTGGGATCCCCCAAACTCACCCTTGACAGGGCGCCGGGCTACAAATGAGCCTCGTTTGTTTTTGGTTCTAGGACCTGGCAGTGCTGGGGCCTGGCTCTTGGCTCCGTGCTCAGGGCAAACCAGTGCCCTACCCACTGTACCTTCTCTCTGGCCCCGACTGTCGCTCTCTGTCGGCGAAGCCCCAAGACTCGAGGTGGGGAGCTGGTCTTGGGGTCCAGGTGAGAGTGCAGAGCCAGAGACCAGCAGGGCCGCCCCGTGTCCCTGAGAGAGAAGCTCCTGGGGTCTAGAGACGGACCTTATTCAGAATTGGGGTTTGGCAGGGCCAGAGAAAGGTTGGCCTTGCATGTGGCGACCCGGTTCCAGCTCTGCCGCGGCCAGGAGTCAGGCCTGCACACGGCTGAGCATGACCCCCGAAAGAAATGGGGTGTGGGAGGTCATGGCTTCAGGCTCACCAGAGGGAGAGGCCCAGAGGAGGCCCAGAGACAGACACAGGGACGAAGGTTCTGTGGTGACCGAGTAGGCCGGGGGCCTGGAGGAACTGACTGTAAGCTTAGGAAGACCCAGAGACTGGGCACAGGACAGCGGGAGGGCATTTGCCTTGTACACAATCGACCTGGTTCCATCCCTGGCATCCCACATGAGCCCTGAGCCTGCCAGGAGCAATTCCTGAGCGTAGAGCCAGGAGTCAGCCCTAAGCACCCCCTGGGAGTGATCCAAAATCCAAACCGAGGGGCCGGAGGCGATAGCCCAGCGGGTAGGGCGTTTGTCTTGCATGCGGCCGGCCTGTGCCGGCCTGGGTTCGATCCCCGGCATCCCATATGGTTCCCTGAGCATAGCCAGGAGTGATTCCTGAGTGCAGAGCCAGGAGTAACCCCTGAGCATTGCCGGGTGTGACCCAAAAAAGCAAAAAAAAAAAAAACAAAAAAAAAACCAAAATCCAAACCAAAACAAAGGAAGACCCAGAGATGCCAGAAGGAAGCTGCTCTGGAGACAGGAGAGGCAGGGCCAGCCCCTATACCGGGTCGGACCCAGAGTAGACAGAGAGCACTCTCAGTTGTGTTACGGCGTGGTGGGTATCCGTGGAGTCTGGGCCTATGATCCCGTACTCCCAGTCCCTCCTCCACGGCTCCTCCAGACACTCACCAGCTATCCGTGGGCCTCCCGCCCCCACTCGACCCCACCCGGCCCCCACCCAGCCAATTCTGTCCCTTGTGTCCTGGAATTAGGACACTGGGTCGAAGAATCCCACTGCTGGAGGCCCTGCACTTGGAATCAAGTGACTGAGGACCCCCAAAAGGCTTTTGCTATGTTGTCACGTGGGACCCCCAGGTAGCCTAACAACTGTGCCAGCAATTGATCAGGGACCCACTTTTATTGCTGCTTGTTTGGGGACTACACCCCAGAGTACTCAGGGGCCTTTTCTGGCTCTGTGCCCTGGGATCACTCCAGCCGCTCAGGGGCCATATGTGGGTGTTGGAGCTGAATCGGGCAGTGCGGAGCAAGGGTCACGCCCAGGAGGGGTCCTGGCGGGGAGGCGCGCCTGCCTGGTGCCTTCCTCACCCGACCCCCGTTTGGGTTTTCCCTGGAAGACTGTTTTGTGCTGTGTGTGTGCGTGTGAGCACGTGTGTGCGTGTGTGTGCGCGTGTCAGCACATGTGTGTGAGCATGCGTGTGCATGCGTGTGTGTGGCGTGTGACGCACGTGTGTGTTGCGTGTGAGTATGTGTGTGTGCGCGTGGCGCGTGTGTGCGTGTGAGCACGCGTGTGTGTGCGTGCGTGTGTGTGCGTGTGAGCACGTGTGTGCGTGTGAGCACGTGTGTGCGTGCGTGTGTGTGTGCGCGTCAGCACATATGTGTGTGTGAGCATGCGTGTGCATGCGTGTGCGTGCATGTGAGCACGTGTGTGCGTGTGAGCATGTGTGTGCATGCGTGTGTGTGCGTGTGAGCGCGTGAGCACGTGTGTGCATGTGGAGCACGTGTGTGCGTAGGCGTTGCGTGTGTGTGGTGCGCGCACAGGCGCAGTTTGTCTACATCTGACATGTCCTCATAGAGCAGGTTGGGGTGTCTCTAATGTCGCCTCTAACTCCTCTCTGGCAGGTGAGAGCTTGTCAAGGCTCCCGAGGCCTGCAGTGGACAGTGAGGTGGGAGGCAGCCGCCCTCCCCGGCTTCGGATTCCTGACGCTGGCTCGGTGTGGGACCCGAGACCGAGCTGGAGCGTGGTCAGAAGCGACCCGGCGCCACACGGCTCTGGGGCGGCGGGCGGGTGTTTGCGTTGCACCAGCTCCACGGGGTGTGACCTTGGCACCCACACGGCCCCCAAGCCCTGCCAGGAGTGGTCCCCGCACGTAGAGCCGGAGAAAGCCTGAGCACCTCCAGGAGGGCCCTCAACCCAAAAGCAAAGCGATGCCCATTAGCTACATGCGGCGCGCTCCACCAAGGCCAAGTTCTGCTTTGTTAGGGGCTTGGATGCCCAGGGGGCCTCTTGCTGCTGGCTAGTGGCTCTGGGGATGGAGCGTGACCGGGGCGGAACCCAGGCCTTGTACAGACGAAGTGGGCAGGGCCCGGTCCAGCCCCGTGTGCGCGGCACGTGGGCACCTCTCCCGCCCCTACAGAGCAGGTCTCAGCAACGGGCCCCGTTTTACAGATGCACCGCGGACGGGGCGCCCCGCTCCCTGGGAAGGACTAAAGAATTGTCCCCCACCGTGCCCAGGGAGCGGACGGGGACCCGGTCCGGCGAGAGGGAAGGCCAGAACCAGGTGCATGGGGAAAGAGCCGGGTCCGATCCCACCCGTGGGGTCTCAGCCACGGCGCTGAGTCCAGCAGCGGCTCAGCCCGCGCGTCCACTGGGCAGAGCTCGGACGGCGCCCGGCGGCCACGGGCGGGATGGCAGGACCGAGCGGACCGCGCCGAGCCGGAGGCCGGAAGAGGACGGTCGGCCGGACGGTAGGGGGCGCCTGTGGCGCGGGCGGAGCAGGAGAGCGGAGCGCCCCTCCCCGCGGTCCTCCGAGCCTGCAGGGGCGCTGCGCGCCGCTCGCTGTCCCTGGCGGCCGCGGAGCTCGCTTCCGGTGCAGAGCGTCACTTCCGGCGGGCGGCGGGGCGGGAGGCTGGCGGCGCGCGCGCCGGGGCACTGCGAGTCTCCGGGGGCTGCGGCCGCTGGGACAGTCAGGGTGGGCGTCGTGGCCGCCCCCGGCGGGAGGTCGCCGCGATGCCTTTCCTACACGGCTTCCGGAGGATCATCTTCGAGTACCAGCCACTGGTCGATGCCATCTTGGGCTCTCTGGGCATCCAGGACCCCGAGCGGCAGGGAGCCCCTGGACGGGTGAGTCGCCGCCGCCGCCGCGGCCAGCAGCCTGGGGGCTGGGCCCCAACGGAAGCGACCCCGGCCAGCTCGTCCGCGCCCTTTGCAGGGCGG
>JAJIBD010010346.1:0-29754 GCA_021461705.1 Cryptotis parvus | reverse complement strand
AAGCAGGGACTCAGGTATGCAAAGCATGTGCCTTGCCTCAGAGTCACATTCCCAGCCCCCACCCTACCCCAGCCACCCTTCACATCCACATCCAGAGCACACCTGGCCCAGTAAGCAGAGGAGTCACTTGTGATGAATAATCAAACCTCACTGTCCTCCTCTCTCCTGCTCCTCCTCATCCTCTTCCTGCTCTTTCCCACTCTCCTTCATTTTGGGACTACATTTGTCAAATTCAGAGCTTACTCCAGGCCTCTATGCTCAGGGATCATTTTCAGCAGTAGCACTGCTCAGAGGACCATATTTTGAAGTTGAAATGCTGGAAGTCTGGCAGTGCCTACAGCCATGTTTCATACGATGTGGATTTTTTTTTTTTTTTGGGTCACACCCAGCGACGCTCAGGGGTTACTCCTGGCTCTGCACTCAGGAATTACTTCTGGCGGTGCTCGGGGACCATATGGGATGCCGAGGATCTAACCCAGGCAGACATAGGCCAGCCGCTGCAAGGCAAACGCCCTAACCGCTGGGCTATCGCTCCGGCCCCTGATGTGGAAAATTCTAACCTGTAGTGTCAGAGGACAAGCCATGCCCAGTCAAGAGAGAGGGTTAAGGGAAAGTATTTGCACCAATGAACCACCTCAGGTGCCAAGTAATCTCATCCACCAGCCATGGATCCAGAGACTCATGTATGGATCTCGAAAGAGATCAATAAGAGATGCCCCGTCCACCAGGCTGAGTGAACTCGGGTAATCCGGAGGCAGATAGGTTTGGATCTGGCCCATCTCCAAGAGTCCCAGCAGCTAAAAACCTCCACACTCCACAATCACAGCTATGTTCAAGGCCAGAATCCACTGCTTAGATGAGCTCCATTTAAAAATGAAGCCACTGGGGCTTGAGCGATAGTCCAGCAGGTAGGGTGTTTGCCTTGCATGCAGCTGACCCAGGTTCTATCCCCTGGTATCCTATATGGTCCCCTGAGCACCGTCAGGAGTAATTCCTGAAAGCAGAGACAGAAGTAACCCCTGAGCATTGCCGGGTGTGACCCCCTCCAAAAAAAAAAAAAAAAAAAAGCAAAAAGTGAAGCCACTGATATACTCAGGTATGCAGGATTTGTGACTGAAATCTCCAGGCTTTCACTGAGTCAGGACTCCCACAAAGTAAGACTGAAGGAAGGCCAGGAGTCACTCCCACTCCCCAAAGCCAGCTCCCAGTTAAAAATTTAACTCCAACTTATCACCTTATTAAATATGTTGGAGTTCCTGGAGAGCACAGCTGTTACGATACCGATACACCATCATTACAAGATTATGTTGTAATAAGCAATATAAAGTAAATTAATTAGTGCCTGCTAAGGAAATAGACTTGGGGGGTGGGGCAGGAAGCTGGGGAATTGGTGGCAGTAGGGGCACATTGGTGGTAGGACTGAATATCTGAAACAACTGTATTGTGAAGAAATTTGTAATTCAAGATGTGTAAATAAAGTTTTGTTTTGGTTTTTGGGTTTCACCCAACAATGTCCAGGGGCTACTCCTGGCTCTACATCAGGAATTACTCCTGGCAGTGCTGAGGGAACAATATGGGATGCCAGAGATTGAACTCAGGGTCAGCTGCATGCAAGGTAAACTCCTTACCTGCTGTACTATCACTTTGGCCCCTAAAGAATTTTAAAAAGAAGAGAGTGTTTAGGTTCTGGTGAGTCCCTCTTCTAGTCATTCATGGAGTGCTTCCTTGTTTGAAGAGATGGCCACTTTCCCCTTCTCCTGGTTATTTGAATCTACTTTCTCACCCTTGCAAGCAGAAAAATTTTGATTATTATAAAATAATAAAGAGGAATTGAAAGAGCTATACTTGGAATATCTGCTCACTCAAGGAGAGAAGGAATCCGAGTTCTGACCTCCGTCGCTGTTCCAGAGTCAGGGATGCTGTCTTGTTTGCCAAGGCATCGAAAATCAGATGGGCTGGACATGTAATGCGATTTGGAGATGACCGCTGGACTAGAGCCATTACTGACTGGATCCCACGGGATGTCAAAAGATCATGTGGCCGCCCACCTACAGGGATGGTCAGTCTTCTTCGTCAAGACCCTGAACGAACAGTTTGAGGCTCTTTGTATTCCTGAATCAACCAGATGCCATTGGGCTACACTGGCACGTGATAGGGTCAAATGGAAATGTTACTGGTGCCCACTCAAGCAAATCAATGATTACCGGGTATCAAGTGATCACATGATATTCCTTCATGTTATGAATTAAATTGCAGCCCCACTGAAGAAAAATGATGCTGGGTATGAGGATATTTAAGTCATAATACCCAATATACAAGAATGCAATCTTATTTGGAAATAGAATTTTTAAAACAATTAGGTTAGGTGCCAGAGTGATATTTCAGTGGGTAGGGCAAAAGCCTTACACGTGGCCAACCTGGGTTCGATCCCCGGCATCCCATAGGAACAACAAACACCACCAGAATAATTCCTTAGAGCAGAGCCAGGAGCAACCCCTGAGCATTGCTGGGTGTGACCCAAAAAAGGAGAAAAAAAAATAAAGCAATTGGGTTAAAATGAGGTTATTGTGAAGGACTCTAGGTAAAGTCTGAGTGGAGTCCATAAAGATGAAATTTGAAGACTTATACAGAAAGGGGGGGGGGGAACAATGCATGTGAAGAACTGATTCAGGGTACCACAAGTTAAGGAAGCACTAGACGCAAAGAGCAGAAGACACCGGGCCTTCTTGACAGGAACAGCACTGCGACACCTTAACCCAGCCTCCAGACTCAGAGCCAACAAACTTCTCCTGACACTACCATCTAAGCCACTCAGATCGAGATATTTTGCCTCAGGAGCCCTCTCAAACTAATGCATAATTTGGAGGTGGTAGAAAGGATTTATATGTGAAGTTGGATAAGATAATTTCTAAGGCACTTGAACTCAGAGGTCTGATTCTTTCAAATAAGTACAATTAGCTGACGAAAATAGAAAATGAGGGCCAGGGAAAGAGTTCAGCAAGCTGGGGATACCTGGGATGTGGAGATCTTGGGTTTGATCCCCGCTCTTCATGGATGCCTGAGCAACCCAGAGCCACCGCAGCACAGAGCTGGAAAAAACACACAAGCTTGGCTATGTGTGGCACCTAAACCAAAATTTAAAAAGGAAGAATAAAATGAATTTAAAATGAGCCTCTCGTTGTGAATGGTGCATTCGTAGCTGCTAATTCATAGACCAGCCTTATAATCCTCCAAAAGCCCCCTTACCTACCACTGTCAGTCAGCACCATTGATTGAAGATCTGTTGCTTATAATTAGGACACACAAAGTCAAAATTTAAAAATATAGGTGTTGGAGGGGTCAGGCTGATAGTACAAGGGGGTGGGGCACTTGCCTTGCATGCAGCCAACCTGGGTTCAGTCCCTGGCATCCCATATGGTCCCCTGAGTAGTACCACAAGTAATTCCTGGGTGCAGATCCAGGAGTACCCCTGAGCATTACAAGGTCTGATTCAAATAGGCAAAAATAAAAAAAATGAAAAAAGGAGAGGTTTGTGCTATAGTACAGAGAGGAAGGCACTTGCCTTGCATGCAGCCTGCCCAGGGTCAATTCCCCAGACCACCAGGAATGATTCCTGAGCACAGAGCCAAAAGTATCACCAGGTGTGCCCCAAAAATCCAAAACAAACCCCCACAAAAAAAACCTCAGAGCAACTTATAGAGATCTACTTATCAGACAGTACAGAGAGCACAGGGGTACAACTCAGAGCTTATGCCTCTAACATGTGAGGTCCCTGAATTTCATCTCCGGCATCACTGACCAAAACAAAACCACAACCAGAGTCAAGTGCAAAATGATATGCAAGAGTCATTGCCTCTGACTGGCTAAAGAAACTGTGGTTCATCTACACTATGGAATACTATGCAGCCGCAGAAAAGATGAAATTATGAAATTTACCTGCAAATGGATGGACATGGAGACTATCATGCTGAGTGAAATTAGTCAGAAGGAAAAGGACAGATATAGAATGACTGCATTCATTAATAGGATATAAATAGATACCAGTGTTTTACTAAATGTGGGAAATGGTAATGGCAGATTAAAACTCACCATTGAATATACACAAAAGAGACTTAAGTGATAAACTCTAAATATCTGCAGGGCTAGCCACAATGTGTAAAATTAGAGGGAGAGAGATGCAGAGACAGAGAGAGAGATACAGAGAGAGAAAGAGAGAATACTGGGGTACCTGCTATTGAGGCAGCCTGGGGGGTGGGTGGGAGGGGGTGGGGTACATTGGTGGTGGAAATGGGGCACTGGTGGAGGGATGTGTGATGGTATACTGTACTACCAAGAACCAATTATGAACACCTTTGTAACTGTATGTCTCATGGTGGTATAATAAAATTTTTTTTAAAAAAGAGTCATCGCCTCTGTAAAGTATCACTTCGCAGTACTCTATGTACAGACCACTCTAGAGACATTATTCTGTAAGACCCCCATTCCTCAGGTTGGGGGCTAGGATAGTGATATTAGCTAGTACCCGCAGATCAGACTTGAGTCACCACATGCTCCCGGAACATCTTTGGATGTAGCCCTGGACCCCAATGCTGCTCAGGTAACCAGCTGTCCCCTGTCCACAGGCCCTAGCAACACCACACGCTCTGGCCATTGCATCAAACCTCCAGCTTTCTTTTCTTTTTTTTTTTTGGGTCACACCCGGTGATGCTCAGGGGTTACTCCTGGCTCTGCACTCAGGAATTTCTCCTGGCAGTGCTGGGGGACCATATGGGATGCTGGGATGAACCCAGGTTGTTTGGCGTGCAAGGCAAACACCCTACCCGCTGGACTACCGCTCCCACTGGACTATCCCTACTCAGCCCCCTCCAGCTTTCTTGGCTGAGAACCACCAGTAGAGCCCCCTAAGCCTCCCGAACCCCACTGAGGACACCATCCACAAAATTACCCTGTTTTTAAGCCATTTGTATCACTTCTATAGTCTATGAAGTAATGTTGCTAGAATAGATGGAAATCTTTGTTCAAATTGTTTTCAAGACAGGCATAAATAGTTTCTAAAATATAAAATCTAATTACAAAAACACTGGAAAAAATTAAACCAATACCTTCCTTAGTTTTTCAGACAAGTTGTTTTTTTTTATTTTTTAATTTCCCACTTGCTGACTTCAAAGATCCATACTTATTCTCACAATGCCTCTTTTCATAAACAAATACAATATTGCTAGTTTAAGTTGTAAGGAACTTATTAGAGGTTATTAACCAGTTTATGGAATGGTCACGGGAGTCTGGGAAGCTGATGCGGGTGTAGCAAGCCAGAAACAATATGTGGAAGAAGGGGACTGTCCTGGCCAGAAGCCCAGAGCTGCCACCTCAAGCTCCTTGGCACCCTTGATGTTAGGAACCAGAACTTAGGATCGGGGCCAAATCTGCCACAGAAGTCCAATATACCTCCACCCAGGCTTCCTGTAAGGACAACTCATTTCCTGCAGGCCATTATTTCCCGTGGCTCAGTTCCCCCTTGCCAATGTGTGACCCAATTCCCTATTAGGGAAACTCAAGCATATCTGGGCACCCAGCTGCAAAAGAGCCCAAGAAATGGAGATGACAACTTTCCAGTCCCTCCTACGAAGAAAGTCCCACATGAAGAAGGAACCAATCTGCTGCACCTACCACAAAATTGTCTTCAGAAGTAGATTATCTTTTGGTGTTTCAGAATAACACAATTTGGGGGTAAAGGGAAGGGTGACGGAAACTGCTCAAGAGGCTTTATATGTGAAACATCCAGGTTCAGTCCCCTGCTCTGCATGATCCCCAAACATTGTTGTCAAGAGTGACCCCTGAGAACAGAGCCAGATACAGTCTCTGAGAACTGCCAGGGATGACCCCAAACCAAAAATAAAGAAAGAAACAGTGGATTTGCCATGACATTTATTTGCACTGCTGGCTTTGAAAAATATTTTATCTCCACAGAATATAATTCTATACTAATTATGGTAGTTTCAGGTCTTGGTAATACTCAAAACCTTATACCATTTTATTTGAGAGACAGGGTAGCCACAACCAGCAGTGCTTAGGGCTTATTCCTGCTCTGGGCTCAGAGGTTACTCCAGGTACTATTTGGGATCATATACAATGTCAGCAATTGAACCCAGCCACTTGAGGGAAAGTGCCTTGCTCCCTGTTCCATCTATCCAACTGGGAATCTAATCTTGTTTCTTTTTTGGTGGTTTGTTTCTTTATTTTTGTTTTAGTTTTTGGTTTTGGTGCCACACCCATATGAGCTCAGGTCTTAGCCAGGGTTTACTCATGACTCTGCACTCAGGGATCACTCCTGGAGAAGCCAAGGAACCTTAGGGGGCCTGGGATCAAACCTGAGTCACTTAGTGCTGGAGCAATAGCACAGCAGGTAGGGCATTTGCCTTACACGGGTCAACCTGGGTTCCATCCATATGATCTCCCATCAGCACCAGGACTAATTTCCCTTAAGTGAAGAGCCAGGAGTAACCCCTGAGCATCACCGGGTGTTACCCAAAAAAGCAGGGGAAAAAAAGAGCACCTTACCCGGAGTAGTCTCTCTTCAGCCCAAAGATCTGATCTTTTATTTCGGGTGGTTGGGGGGTGGGGAGGGGGAGGTTGAGCCACACCTGGTCATTCTCAGTGGTCACTCCTGGCTCTGTACTCAGGAAATAGTCCTGGTGTTCTGGGACCATATGGGATGCTGAGGACAAAACTCCGCATATGCAGGGTAAGTGTCATCCCCGCTGTACTATCTCTCTGGCCCCAGAAACCTGATCTTTTACCAAAAAAAATTTCACAAGAAATTTGAGGTATTCAGAAAAGAATATTTATATTCCCATGTTCATTGCAGTACTAATTACAATAGTCAAAATCTAGAAATAACCCAAGTGTCCAAGAACAGAGGACAAAAAAAAATAAAAGAAATTATGCTACATATACACAGTGGAATACTTACTCAATAATAAGAAAAGATGAAATCATGCAACTTGCTGCTACAGTGATGGATATGGGCAGAATCATGTTGAGCTGAGAGAGTCAGAAGGAGGGGGACAGACAGAATGATCTTTCTTATATGTGGGCTATAAAGACACAGGGTAGGAGAACAACAGATATCCAAAGGCAACAGAAACTGAGAATTAGGTCTTCAATAGAAAGTTTACCACAGAGAAGGGTGGAGAAGTGGAGGGGGAGGTAGGTGGGAGGGGACACTCTGGTGGAGGGTGTGGTACTGTAATGTTTATGCATGAAACACTATCTGAGCACTGCAAGGAGTGTCTAAAATAAATAAATAGACGGATAAATAAACAAACAAATAAATAAATAAAGGGATAAAAGGAGGGTGATGAAGGACAAAACTCCGCATATGCAGGGTAAGTGAGGAGTATGAGAAGTAACTTCATCATCCCAAAGATCAGCTTAGACAAGGACCACCTCATGCACATGTGTTGGAGGACAGGTTTAGCTATTCTGGGAGTTTTGTTGTTTTGCCCACTCCCAGCTTAATCTACTTAAGTCAAGGTTCATTCTAATGAGACCTCTCTTCTATGTAACACTGCTAGAGGGTGTGGCACTTACAGAAGTCACCTTGATTGAATAAGTTCTGACTTATACATCTACTAAGACTTCTATGTTTTCTAGATTGGGCACAGCTCCTCTTTATACCCACTGCACCCAACGTGGGACAGTTAGAATTTACCAGGGAGACTACCATCCTGGCTACGTTGAGACTATAGGAAGACTATAGAAAGGATCATACTAGTTTTCTCTAAGCAGGCGAGTGTGGCCCTTTCAGTACACGAGAACAAGATACTCAGAATCACCCTGGTGCAGATAATAATAAGGACCCTGTGGGTACCATCTAGATTACATGAAGCTCATGAAGTTAAGATGTATTACTTTATATCAGCCCTCTCTCTTTCCAGTGTTTTACTATCACTATCACTATCACTATCTTCCCGTTCATCATCTATTTGCTAGAGCGGGCACCAGTAATATCTCCATATGTCCTGTCTCATGCTAGTAGAACCCAAAGGCATCCACTTGGTCCAGGAACACAAAGAGCCTCAAACCATTATATTAGGTCATGGGAATGACCAAATATAAATGTTACTGGTATTTGGCATATCAAATATGACACGAGCAGCTTGCCAGGCTTGCCGCGGGTGGCATACTCTTGTAGTCACCTCTAAATAAAGCATTTATAGATGACCAGCGAGGCTGCTAGAGGCCGCGTGAAGCTGGGCTGTGATAGTCTGGTCTGCTGGGTGGAGTTGTGACGAGAGGAAGTCCGGATGTGGAAAATGGCGGCCCCCATGGAGTCGGGAGGGTGGTGTCTGGCTTGTTGTGAGCCTCTGCTGGGGTGGCAGGCCAGGGCTAGAACCCGCCATGCCTCCCGGGCACCTCATGAGCTCTGTGCTCAGAGCTGCTCCTTGCTCTCCCTGTGCCCAGCTGCTCATGAGGTGCCCAGGAGGCATGGCGGGTTCTAGCCCTGGCCTGCCACCCCAGCAGAGCCTCACAACAAGCCAGATGACCCCCCACCCCGACTCCATGGGGGCCACCATCTTCCACATCCGGGCTTTCCTCTCCTCACAACTCCACCCTGCAGACCAGACTATCATAGCCCGAATCATCCACACCCACCCTGCAGCAGTTTTCTTTCAATCCGGCCCAGGTATGCTGGAACCAGAGACTCTCAGACATGGGGCAGAGCTGCTCCTTGCTCTCAGTGTTTTACATAAGAGATAATCTTGCTAGAAAGGATTAGACTTTGGCATAACCTTTGTTTATACTTGCAATAGGGTGTGGCACTACACTCTGTTTAGAGTTCTTTGTTGACATGACCCTCCCGATTAGATTACTTTGGTGTATATAAGGGGCTGACTTGAGGTCCCTTCACTTTTGCCTCTTTGGGCCTTTTAGCTTCCGGCTTTTGGCTTCTGTGGCTTTTGGCTTTTTTTTTTTTTTTTTTTTTTTTTTTAAACATTTTATTATACCACCGTGAGATATACAATTACAAAGTTGCTCACGCTTGGGGGTTTCGGTCCACAGTGGCTTTTGGCTTTTGGCTTTTGGCCTTTTGCCTTTTGCTCTTTGGTCTTTTGTTCCATTTCTGGGTAGGACTCAGCTCGGGTGAGATCCTCTCTCTTTTGGTGGGAGACTTAGGCTCTTTTGTATGGTCTAAGTTCGGACCAGAGCTAAAGCTTGTTCATTATATTGGAGTGCTGTGGAAGAGCTTTTGTACTATTAAAAGCCATTTTTTGAACTGCACCAGACTCGTGAGTTTTCATCTGTTCTCTCGGCATCCTCGGAGGTAGAAGAGAATCTCTGTCCTGACACTGTCGGGGACCCTGGCGGCGTTCCCGACACACATGGAGATAGCTTACAAAGCTCATGTTAGACTCTCAGAGATCTCCTCAGCATCCTCCCAGGAATATTGTCAAAGCACCTGACAGTGAACAAAGCCCATCCCCATTTACCTCCCTGCCACAATTCTTACAAAACCACAACCTTACAAAAGTATTAATGGGCCTTACAAACATCAGCACTGAAATGACTCACTGCTTAGGTGGAAAACCACCATTCAACAAGCATGCTTCAAACAGTCACATTGCTATTTTACCCTTTGGTTGAATTGACCTCATTTTAAGTCACTAATGATTTAAATAAAGTTTTAATTTCGTATGCCTAATTTATACGACTAGGGGCCAGAGCAATAGTCCAGTGGGTAGGGCATTTGTCTTGCACGCGGTAACCTGGGTTCGATCCCTGGCACCCCACATGGGTTCCTGAGCACAGACAGGGTAATTCCTGAGTCAGAGCCAGGAGTAAGCCCCAGGCATCGCTGAGAGTGACCCAAAAAAGAAAAAACACTTATATGACATATTCTTAGATAGTATTTAAAACTTGTGAAAAAAAAATTTTTTCTGTAAATACAAAAAATTCTGGACAAAATGCAAATGATGGCTTCTAAGTGTATCGTGGCGTAACCCACAATGTGTGGGAGAAGGAGGAGAGAGAGAGGGAGAGAGAGAAAGGAGATAAAGAACCTGCCATTTAGGCAGGACGGGGGGGGGGAGGGAATTGGGGACATGGGTGGTGGTTGAGGGGCACTGGTGGAGGGTGGGGTGCTGGAACACTGTGTGACTGAAAATCCCAAGCGTGAACAACATTGTAATTGTATATCTCACGGTGGTATAATAAAATGTTAAAAAAAAAATTCTAGACAAGATCCAAAACCTTTCTCAGAGTTCAGACTTCGTTTTCCATTCAAGCAAAGGAATTCTCTTTAAAAAAGAATCATAAGTGGTGTAAGATTTTACACTTTGTGCAAGCTAGCTCAGTAAATAGATCATGAGATTTTTGGTATGAACTCATTCATTCTTCAAAAAAAGTCAAGTGTAAATTTGGGAGGAAATTAGGAGAAATAAAGGCTATTTAAAGCACACTGGTGGGGCCAAAGCAATAGTAGAGCCGATAGGGTGTTTGCCTTGCAAATGGCTGACCCAGGTTTAATCCCTGTCATCCCATATGGTCCCCCGAGCACCACAATTCATGAGTGCAGAGCAAGGAGTAACCCCTGAGCATTGTCAAGTGTGACCCCAAAACAAAACAACAACAACAAAAAAAATCACACTGGCTTTGAATTATTTAGGAATCATCTTGTAAATGTCATTCTCCTTGTAAATGACAATACACATCCTTTTAAGGAGATGGCTTAAAGCTCTAGAGGCGGACCAGAGAGATAGTATAGCAGATGACCAACCTGAGTTCAATCCCAGCCATCCCATAGGCACAGTCAGGAGTGATCCCTGAACACAGTTCGGGGTTGCCCAAAATACAAATAAGTGGAAAACATGGTGATGAAGAGCATGCTTTGCCTATGGAAGCCCGGCTTTCTATCCCTAGTACCAACAGTCTCCCTACCACCAGCAGAAGCACCCCCCAAGAACCAAGCTGGGAGTGACCTTGTGTACTCTCAGATGTGGCCCCAGATCAAAAATTAATAAATAGGGGCCGGAGCGATAGCCCAGTGGGTAGGGCGTTTGCCTTGCACAGTTAGATTGATGAGCTCTCCCTGAGCAGGGTTAGGCATCCATGAATAAATATCAGTACCCTACAGACCACTCACTCAAAATCGAGTTCATCTGCAACACCACACAGGCCCCCTGAAGGAAAATAAGAAATGAAAAAAAAAAAATTTTTTTGGTTGGGTCATACCCAGCGATGCTCAGGGGTTGCTCCTGGCTCTGCACTCAGGAATTACTCTTGGCAGTGGTCGGGGGACCATATAAGATGCCGGGGATCGAACCTGGGTCTGCTAAGTGCAAGGCAAATGCCCTACCCACTGAACTATCACTCCGGCCCCCCAAAAAATTTTAAATTAAAAAAAAAAATAAGAAATAAGGTGTGAAGCATGTTCTTTTTTATCAGGATTTATTATTGTTGTTGTTGTTATTATTATTATTGTTATTATTATTATTATTATTGAGGTATCTAGTACCACAATCTATAGTTATTCACAATCAAGTTTGATGTATACAATTTTCCAACACCAATCTCATCACCAGTGTTTATTAGGAAGGCAGATAGGGAAGGGCCCCTAGCAATGAACTTTCTGGGAATAGAGTTACTCGTCCTAAGGCTATCTGAACCCACCCTGTGGATATAGAAACCAAGACTGATAATACCTTTTACCTGGAACTAGCCCAGACAAGAGGATTCTGGACCCACCCTTCAAGAGAAGTTCCCACAGGAAGAGGCCAAGAAAAGAAGTTTCCAGGACCAGACTAATAGTACAGTGGGGAAGATAGTTGCCTTGAACGCAACCAACCCAGATTCAATCCCCAGCATCCCATATGGTCTCCTGAGCATCCCAGGAGTAACCCCTGAGCATTGCTGGGTGTGACCCAGAAAGATAAAAAAAAAAAAAAGGAGTTCTCAAAAAAGACCACTCCCAACTCTACCCCCACCCCTTGGCAACTGCCCTAGCAATGAACTTTTACCTAGATAGAAGTCCCACGTGGGAGCAGCTTGGGAAAAACCTATGAAAGTATAAAGGTAAAGGTCACCTTGAACAAAGGAAGGGAGTGTATATGCTGCCTGAACCCATATGCTGCTTGAGCCCATGGGTCGCTTGCATTTCCCCTCTTGAGATGTGTACTCTCTCTCTCTCTCTCTCTCTCTCTCTCTCTCTCTCTCTCTCTCTCTCTCTCTCTCTCTCTCTCTCTCTCTCTCTCTCTCTCTCCCTCCTTTCCCTTCCTAAAAGCCTCCAAAATAAAACGTTTTACTTCACTACTTGTCTCCTGAAATTCTTCTCAGAGAAGCAAAAGACAAGAACCTACAAGGCCTGGATGAGGCCTCACCTTCCCAGTGGATCCCCAGAAGACAGAGGCAGATGGAGAAAAGTGATGGTTTCTCTCCTCCTCACCTCACTTAAGCCACCCTTGGGGGCCACCAACATCAGTATGAGACCACCCCTGACTAGGCTCAGGAACCATATAGAATGCTAGGGCTCAAATCCAGGTCAGTTGCGTGCAAAGCTAGTGCCCTATCCGCTGTTCTATCACTCTGTCTCTTATATAGAAAAATCTCAGGGGTGGGGGTTGCTGCTGGGTGTGCAGGGGAGAGAGAGAGAGAGAGAGAGAGAGAGAGAGAGAGAGAGAGAGAGAAAGTGCCTCATGCTGTTTTGTAAGTCTAGAAGACCCAATAACTATATCAGCTGGAGACCTAGAGAGCAGATGAATAAATTCCTTTTAGACACCCCCAAATAGTGCAAAACTTAAAGCACCTGATTTTATGGTCATGAGTTCAAATCCCAAGTGTCCCAGGTACATCCATTGCCATCCTGGCAGCACAGCTGCAGTCCCCACGCCACAGTGATTCCCAGCCACACTCAGTCAGCTGTGTGGAAACACCATAAAACGAGTGCGACCCCCGGAGAGAACATAAGGAAAGATTGTGCAGGCACCACTGTAGGGAGTTTGACCTCCAGAGAGCAGCACAGCCAGAGCTCCTATACCTTGACTAAGAACACAAGCCCCAGTAAGAGCACGTGTAAGCACCAACTAAGGATGGCAAACCTCAGTGAGCTCTGCGGCTGTGTGTGCAAGCTTCACAGCCTGTGGGACCCCCAGCAAACACCACAGCTGCACACTGGTAACACCACAGCCACCTGCAAGAGCTGTGCAATGTCAATATTGTCACAGCAACAACAAAGAGGAGGGAAGAAGAGGAGGAATTTTTTTTTTAAAAAATTGCATTCTAGGGGCCAGAGCGATAGTCCAGCAGGTAGGGCATTTGCCTTGCACGCAGTCGGCCCATGCCAGCCCGGGTTCGATCCCCGGCATCCCATATGGACCCCCGAGCACTGCCAGGAGTAATTCCTGAGTGCAGGAGAGCCAGGAGAAACCCCTGAGCACAAAAAAAAAAAAATTACATTCTAAAAGCAGCAGTCTCTAAATCCCCCACCCCCAACACACACACACACACACACACACACACACACACACACACACAGCTAAATTTTCCATTCGGTCCAAACACAAAAGGGGCAGGGATGTAGTGTCATCATAGAGTGAGTTCGTACCTCAAACCACACATGCCCCACACAAATGGGGGGTGGGGGACACGAGATTAAAGATACAGTTTCTAGCACAAGTCTGGCCAAAGAGTGCCTGAGCTGCCTCTAACCCGGCCTTGTTTTCCCTTTTTGGGACTTCAATTGACTGGGCACAGTGCCCCCACCCATCTGCTTTGTCAGCCTCGCTGTTAGGTGCTAATCTCGGTCAGAAACACCCTCACAGGCACTTTCTGGGCCAAAGGTCAGGCACTCAAGGCCCAACCAAGCTGACAGAACGCTGACTGCTAACCATCACAAGCACCAGGCCAAACCTTACAACTCACAGAAAACGGAATCTTAACAGCCAATTTGATAGCAATTTTTTTTTCAAATTTTATTACACCACTTTTTAGACATACAATTGCAAGATGCTCATGTAGAGTTATGGTTCTACAGTGTTCCACACCCATCCCTCCACCCAAACCCATCTCCCATCACCAACGTCCCCACCTCCCTCCCCTCTCCCACACGTCAACTACTTGGCGGGTTCTGTATGTCTTCTCTCTCCTCTCCATCTCTCCCTCCCGCCTAACTTTCCTACACATAGAAAGCAGTACATTAAAGGACATATCTGTTTCCACTAGTTTGATGGACCACGCGGCCGCGAGCCTTAGGGGCCTCATGGTCAGCATCTGGACAGCGAAGGTGGTGGCTAGTGTGGTGGGCAAGTCTCATCCGGCTGCTTCCGGGACCCCCAGAAGTGATGGGCCCACTCCCAAAACCCATCTGTCCTCCTGGGAGCCCCATGGTCAGCTGGGCCTGGGGCGAGCCAAGTTCCAGCTTCCCCAGCCACATGTGAGGCTCTTCATGCTATGGCTGGTCGCCCCAGGGCAGCTCCTGGGGGGGGCCACCAGGCTCGGTCAAAATGGAGGGGGGGAAGGGCCGGCCCGAGTTCCATCTGACGAATTCCCGGTGATTCCCTCTTCTGGGAGCTGCCTACCTGGGCTCGAACTTCGTTTTGCTCGGTTAATCTGGTCTTGAGGTAGTATCCCTCCCAGGTGGGCTGATTATGTTGCAGCGTCTGGATAGCGAAAGTGGCGGCTAGTGTGGTGGGCGAGTCTCATCCGGCTGCTTCCGGGACTCCCCAGAGGTGATGGGCCCACTCCCAAATCCCACCTGTCCTCCTGGGAGCCCCATGGTCAGCTGTGCCTGGGCCAGCCGAGTTCCAGCTTCACCATCTGCGTGTGAGGCTCTTCATGCTATGGCTGGTCACCCCAGGGCAGCTCCTGGGCAGGGCCACCAGGCTCGGACAAAATGGAGGGGGAAGTGATAGCAGTTTTAAAACTTCCATATTATTATCAATAACAAAGCAACAACAACAACAAAAGGGAGGGAAGAGGAGAAGAAATTTAAAAAAAAGAAAAGAATTCATTCTAAAGCCAGCAGACTCTAAATCCCCTCAAAATAAATAGATAGATGGATGGATGGATGGATGGATGGATGGATGGATGGATGGATGGATGGTGGTGGTGGATGGATGGATGGATGGTGGTGGTGGATGGTGGATGGATGGATGGATGGATGGATGGATGGATGGATGGATGGATGGATGGATGGATGGATAGATAAATAGACAGATAGATAGATTAGGGTAAATTCATGAGTTGGACAGATAAAGACTATTCTTTCTTTTTACTCTCTGTAGAAATAACATCAAAAGTGTTAAGTGAAGAGAGACAAGAACAAGAAATGTAGCAGAGGATTCAGACAATAGTCCAGCGGGTAGGGCCAGAAGGATAGTCACAGCATGTAGGGCCAGAACGATAGTCCAGGGCACAGGGCCAGAAGGATAGCACAAAGGGTAAGGCCTTGCATTCTGCGATCCAGGTTTAAATCCCAGCACCCTATATGGTGCCACAACACTACCAGGAGTAATCCCTGAGCTCAGAGTCAGATAAGCTCTGACCACCACCAGGGACGGACAAAGAAATAAAATTAAAATAGTGGGAAAAAGGGGGCGGACTGATAGTATAGAGGGTAGGGCATTTGCCTTGCATGCGGCCAACCCGGGTTCGATCCCCGGCATCCCATATGGTCCCCCCAGCCCTGCCAGGATTAATTCCTAAGCGAAGAGCCAGGAGTAACCTCTGAGGATAGCCAGGTGTGGACCCAAAAAAAAAAAAACAATAAATAAATAAATAATAAAAATAAAATAAAATAAATATAGTAGAAAAGGAGGAAAACCGTTTTACCAAGACATATACAGGAGCACATACTTTCTATGTGAATTATCCCACTTTGACAGATCTCTGGCACCGCTGGTCCCTTAAGCATCCAGGATATACCTGGAAGCCCCCAAGGACAGCTAGGAATGATATCAGAGAAAGCCCCAAGCACCCCAGGGCCCGAGCAGCATATGAACCACTGGCCAAACAGAGTGGCCCTGGAGTGCCCCCCCGCCCAGTGCCTCCTAAGCTTTGCTTGGGAGTATCACTTGTATCGCTTGTCTTCCCATTTTTCATTGATTTGCTCGAGCGGGCACCAGTAACATCTCCATACGTCCTATCACATGCTAGTGTAGCCCAAGGGCATCTGCTTACTTCAGGAACGAAGAGCCTCAAATCCATTGGTTTAGGTCATGGAAATGAGGTCTATAATTGCTACTATTTTGGCATATCAAATACGACACGGGTCACTTGCCAGACTCTGCCGTGTGGGTGAGATAGTCTCGGTAGTAGGTAGGCTCTCAGTTTTTGCATTTTCTGATCAACTGGGCAACTGCAAATTGGCCACGTGCAATGGGGAAAGATTAACTTTTCTCTTGGGTAGAGCTCTGGGCGGACTTGGAAAAAGACCGCTGCAGAGTGGGTCGGTGACGAACCAGGCTGTGATCAGCTCTTCTGCTGGGTGGAGCTCTGAGGAGAGTGGATTTCGGATGTGGAAAATGGCGACCCTCATGGTGTAGGGTTTCCTCTGGCTTCTTGCAAGGCTATCACAGTCCAGCTCGTCACCGACCCACCCTGCAGCAGTCTTTTCCAAGCCCGGCCCAGGTATGCCAATCCAGAGACTCACACACATGGGGCAGAGCTGCTACTTGCTCTCCCTGTGCCCAGGTGATCACAAGGTGCCTGGGAGGGATAGCGGGCTCTAGACCTGACCTGCCACCCCAGCAGAGCCTTGCAAGAAGCTTGGGAATATCCCAAATTAAAATATATATTTGGGGCCCAAGAGATAATGCAGTGAATAAGGCCCTTGCCTGCATGCTCCTGACCCTGGATGGCAGCACAGAGCCAGGAGTAGGTCCTGAGCACCACTGGATATGCCTCCCCAAAAACAAAAGGATGTTATTTCTTTGTGATTTCTGATGTGCAAGACTATGTATTCAGTTCCAAATAAGACCCCACCCATTCCTCAACTACAGATGGGTATGACTCCTATATAAAAAATAATAGCATCTATCCCATCTACTTTTGGCTTTTCTTTGTTTTGTATCGCTTTTATTTAAGACAGCTAGCCTCTGACATTGCTTAAAGCCCAGGAAGCATCTCACTGTCAACTCTGCTTATTCTGTAGGAAAAAAAATATTCTTGAGTTGTGGGACTAGGTAGTAGCGGGATTGGGGTTCTTGCCCTGAATTTGATTCTCGGCACTGCATATGGTTCCGAGTACTGCCAGGAGTCACCACAAAGCACAGAGCCAGGAGTAACCCCAGTCCTGCCAAGTGTGGCCTCTACATCCCCCAAAAAAGTTTTTGAGTTGTTAAGGTCTCAGAGACTTTAGGATCCAATTGCCTTAACCTGACTACACATTAAAATCAATAAAGACAGTGTCCCCATAACAAACACCACAAGGGCCGGGTAGGGCATTTGCCTTGCATATGGCTGACCCAGGTTTGATCCCCAGCATCCTGTATGGTCCCCCGAGCACCACCAGGAGTAATTCCTGAGTGAAGAGCCTGGATTAACCCTGAGGATCACTGGGTGTGACCCCAAAAAAACACCCCAAGACAAACCAATTAAATGGGAATCTCCAGATACAGAATCTGTCGTTGGGCCATGGATATGATGTGGCTCAGTGGTAGAGGCCACTGCCTTCGCCTGGCATGTGTGAGCCCTGGGTTCAAGACCTGGTCACACACACTAATAATAACAATAACAATAATAATAAGCTTCATGTAGTACCATTTGTTTATCTTTACTTCTGCTTGCTTTGTCAGTGGTGTTTCATCTTTGAAGATGTCTTTAACTTCAATACTGGAAGGGTTTGTCTATGATTTCTTCTATGTACGTTATGGCTTCAGGTCTGATGTTAAAGTCCTTAAATATATATATATATGTGTGTGTGTGTGTGTGTGTGTGTGTGTGTGTTTTTTTTTTTTTTTTTTTGCTTTTTTTGGTCATATCTAAAAAGCTTCTTTCTGCATCTCAAGAGAAATGGTGGCCAAGATACAAAGACAGCCCTCAGATTGAGAGAGTGTATTTACCCAAAACCTATCTGGTAAGAGGTTAATAGCCAAGATATACAATGCACTGATAGAACTTTACAAGAAAAAAATCCAACCCCATCAAAATATGGGGAGAAGAAATGAACAGAAACTTCCAAAAAGAAGAAATTCAAATGGCCAAAAGGCATATGAAAAAAATGCTCTTCATCATTAATCATCAAGGAGATGCAAATCAAAATGACAATGAGATATCATCTCACATCACAGAGACTGACACACATCCAAAAGAGCAAGAATAACCAGTGCTAGCGTGGATGCGGGAGAAAGGGAGATTCTCTTTCATTGCTGTTGAGAATGCCAACTGGTCCAGCCATTTTGGAAAACAATATGGACATTCCTCAAAAAACTAGAAACTGAGCTCACATTTGACCCAGCCATACCACTCCTGGTAATATACCCTGGGGGTTCAAAAACATACAGCAAAACGCCATCAGCAATTCTATGGTCATTGCAGCACTATTCACAATAGCCAGAATCTGGAAACAACCTAAGTACCCAAAAATAGATGATTGGATAAAGAAATCATGTTATATCTACACAATGGAATACTATGCTGCTGTTAGGAAAAATGAAGTTATATTTGCCTATAAACGAATGGCATAGAGAGTATCATGATGAGTGAAATTAGAAGGAAAAGGACAGACATCGAATGACTGCATTCATTACGGAATCACTTCACTTGTATCACTAGTCTTCCCATTGTTCATCAATTTGCTCGAGTGGGCTCCAGTAACGTCTCCATTCATTGGAAATGAGGTCCATTATTGTTACTGTTTTTGGCATATCGAATACACCACTGGTAGCTTGCCAGACTCTACCCTGGCTCTGGGTTCATCCCAGGGGGCCCAGTCTTTTTTGTATACGGTGATATAATTAGTTTTTATCAAACTCAAAATTAAAGAGTTAGTTTTGATTTAGCAGTAATGACTGGAAGCGGAAGTGACTGCTTAAAGTGGCCTTTAGCAATGTTTCCCTTGCTTCTCCTCCATGTCTGTGTGCGTATATGTATATCCTGTTTGTGGGACAACGGCATTTCTAAAGCACATGGATAAAGAGGATGCAAGTACTTCTAATGGGATTTTAGGTTAAAAGTCCTCTGGAGAGTCTGTTTTGGGAGTAAAGATAAACACCAGCCTCTCAGCTCTCTGGCCCCAACATTCTACTTGCCCTGAGGTGACCATACTGCCCTCTGCCCTGGAGCTTGGTCACGGAGGAGAGTGACACTGTGGATGTTGCAGTTTCTTGTGAGAGGTAGGGAAAGAAGCAATAACACACTGTGAGAACCTTGGGAGGAACTCTGGAGGTCATGAAGCCAGGTATCAGGTGTGAACAGGGCCTCCAGGAGATGTCAAGGAAACCTTAGTCTGTGGATCAAATGAGGATAGGGATGGGGTTAGAGGATGGGGAGAGTAGCTGATGATTCTTGTAAATCATGGCTGAGCTCTTCCTGTGCAGGAGTGATAGTGGGTAGTGTGATTTTTTGGGATACAGCTTGCTTTTTTTCTCTCATCTTTGGTACTAGTGGGAAGGCAGGAAAATGAGTGAGTTTTCTCTTTAACAAGGTAAGTTGGGAGGCTGCGACGATGAACACATTCTCTATATCAAATTATTTGGACACAAGATTGACTGATTGATTTTTAGGTTTTACTTTGTTTTTGGTAAATGAATGCACGAGTCTTTGTTTCCCTTTTGTCCCCCCCACACTTGTGTGGCCAGTTGGAAAGGGCCAATTGTATTCACATCCCCCTTACTCTGGAGCAAGGGCCGAGCATTGCCACATCTTCAATACTTTGCTTCTATGCCTCTTTTGGAACACCAGAAATCACTGATTGAAAAAGTGGTACAGAAAGGGGCTTTTAATCTTCAAAGGTGAAACACCACTAACAAAGCAACTAGAAAAAAGATAAACATATGGGACTACATGAAATTAAAAAGCTTCTGCAGCTCAAAAGAAATGGTGACCAAGATACAAACACAGTTCACCAAATGGGAAAGAATATTCACCCAATACCCATCTGACAAGGGGTTAATATCCAGGATATATCAGGCACTGGTAGAACTTTACAAGAACAAAACAACCAATCCCATCAAAAAGTGGGGAGAAGAAATGAACAGAAACTTCAACAAGGAAGAAATGCAAATGGCCAAAAGACATATGAAAAAATTCTCATCATCATTAATCATCAGAGAGATACAAATCAAAACAACAATGAGATATCATCTCACACCACAGAGACTGGCACATATCCAAAAGAGCAAGAATATCTAGTGCTGGTGTGGATGTGGGGGGGGGAAAGGGGACACTCATCCATTGTTGGTGGGAATGTTGACTGGTACAGCCTTTCTGGAAAACAATATGGACAGTCCTACAAAGACTAGAAATTGAACTCCCATTTGAGCCAGCCATACCACTCCTTGGAATATACCCTGGGAAGCCAAAATTACGCAGCAGAAACACCATTCCTACTTTTATGTTCATAGCAGCATTATTCACAATAGCCAGAATCTGGAAACAACCAGAGTGTCCGAGAATTGATGACTGGATAAAGAAGCTGTCGTACATCTACACAATGGAATACTATGCAGCTGTTAGGAAAAATAAAGTTATGAAATTTGCCTATAAATGGATAGACAGGGAGAGGATCATGTTGAGTGAAATTAGGCAGAAGGAGAAAGACAGATATAGAATGACTGCATTTATTTGCATGACATAAATATATATATGTACATATTATGATACCAATATCTCAAGGTCAGGTGAAACATGGATCAGGAGGTCTTTTCAAAGGTGGAAATTATCACAAACGTTGGGAGTCAGAGGCTAGGTAAGACAGTATGATAATAATTGTCAAAAGTGCTAATACCAACCTAGAACTGAGCATTAAATATAGGCAAAAAGATACACATGATAACCTCTTAATGTATGTATTGTAATCCACAATGTGGAAGGGAAGGGAAATAAAAAGAAATAGAAGGAAAGAGAAAGCAATTTGCCTTGCATGCGGCCGGCCTGTGCCAGACTGGGTTCGATCCCGGCATCCCATATGGTCCCCCGAGCACCGCCAGGAGTAACCCCTGAGCATCGCCGGGTGTGACCTAAAAAGCAAAAAAAAAAAAAAAGAACCTGCCATAGAGGCAGGCTAGGGGAGTGGGGAGGGAATCGGGGACATTGGTGATGGGAAATGGGCACCGGTGGAGGGAGGGGTGCTGGAACACTGTATGACCAAAACCCAAATATGATCATCTTATGAACATCTTTGTATATCTTACGGTAGTATAATAGAATATTTAAAGAAAAAGAAAAGAAAGGGGCTTTTAAGGGGCTGATGCAATAAGATACCAAGTAGGCTAGGGTGCTTGCCTTGCACGAGGCCAACCAGGATTCAACTGCCAGCATCACATATCTCATCCCCTGAGCACTGCTCAGAGGAATTCCTGAGTGCGGAGCTAGGAGTAATCACTGAGTATCTCCAGGTGTGGCCCCCAAATAAAGGGGGTAGCTTTTTTAATAATTTATACAAGAAAAGCATTGGGCAGTTTTAGAGCAGAGAAACCACTGTATGGTAACTCATGAATTCATCAAATTCATGGCCCAGAAGAGTGAACACCATGTGCACTTTAGCTAACACATCAATTGCAGCAAACGTACAGCACTAATGAAGAAACAATAGCCTGGCAAACAGTCTACTTCCTGGGAAAATTTTCATAAGGACAGTTAAGTTCTTTGAAATCACAACAACAACAAAAAAAAGCATATCCAATAGTAAGTCCTTCAATTCAAAGATGGCCAGGATTGTTATGTTTTGCTTTTTAAGCATTTTGGGTCACACCCAGGGATGCTCAAAGGGTTATTCCTGGCTCTGCACTCAGGAATTACTTCTTGCGATGCTAAGAGTCGTATGGGATTCTGAGGATAAAACCAGGTTGGCCACATTCAAGGCCACCTCCCTTCCTGCTTTACTATGGCTCTGGCCCCCAAAATAGTATGAGAGTACTATTCAAGGGCAGGCAAAACGGCCAGGAGGACTTGTCAAGGGTTGGAATCTACCACAAATGTGGGGGGTTGGTCGGAGGGTAGGTAAGGTAGAGAGAGAAGGTACCAATTTGAAAAATAATAGTTAAAATAGTAATGCTGGTCTAGAACTGAATATTGAAAGTAGGTAAAGGATATATATGCAAACCACAATGTACAAAAAGGAGAGATAAAATGAGAGAGAGAGAAATGTACCTGCCATAGAGGCACATTTTGGGGAGGATGAGGAAAACAGGGCACACTGGTGTTAGGAAATGTGTACTGGTGGAGGAATGGGTGCTGGAACACAGTATGACTGAAACCAATTATGAAGAGATTTTTAATGGTCTATTGCACAGTCATTCAATAATAAATGAATGAAAGTGAGAATTCTCCCCAAAGGATAAAGAAGACAAAAAGAAACTCCCCAAGTGAGAAAAAATTTAGTATAGGACTAAGTTAAAAAGGGGTTTTGTGTAGCCCTTTTTCTTTCTTTCTTCCTTCCTTTCTTTCTTTCTTTCCTTTTCTCTCTTTTCTTTCTTTCTTTCTTTTCTTCCTTTCTTTCTTCTTTTCTTTCCTTCTTTCTTTCCTTTTCTTCCTTTCTTCCTTCCTTCCTTTCCTTCCTTCTCTTCCTTCCTTTCTTTCTTCCTTCCTTCCTTCCTTCCTTTCTTTCTTTCTTTCTTTTCTTTCTTTCTTTCTTTCTTCCTTCTTTCTTCCTTCCTTCCTTCCTTTCTTTCTTTCTTTCTTCCTTTCTTTCTTTCTTCCTTTCTTTCTTTCCATTTTTCTTTCTTTTTTTAGTGAGGGGTCAGGTTGTATTTTCAGTGAGGGTCAGGTTTGTACTGTATAACCCTTTTAAGGGTTCCTGGCATCCCTTATCAGTTGTCAAGTGCTTACAAAAGATGCCAGAAAACTTGTAATAATGTCTAGCTGGTCTAAATATTCCTGGGTGTTTTTGCCCTTTATCTTTGTCTCCCTGTCAGCATAGACTCCAGGACATACTTTTATGGTCCTGGAAATCTTTAGGATTGCTGGGGCAGGACTTTGGGGATAAAATGTGCCCGGTCAATGGTAAAAGGTGGCAAGGAGAAACTGTGGCTTCCCTTCATCACTGGCAAGGGGAAATAAATCTTCCAGACCTAAATGCCTATTACCTTAGTTTTCCCTGTCAGCCTAGACTCCAAGGCAGAGTTTTATGTGCTTGGTATTCTGGGAATGCTAAGATTGAGCTTTGGGGATGGAATGTATGTCAAGTTGATGGGTACAAGATGGAACATCTGGAGAGAACAAACTTTCCCAGTTGACTTTGTAATACTGTGAGGTTGAAAACCATCATCTGGGGGCTGGACCGATAGTACAGTGGGTAGGGCATTTGCCTTGCACTCGGCTGACATGAGTTCGATCCCCGGCATCCCATATGGTCCCTGAGCACCGCCAGGAGTAATTCCTGAGTGCAGAGCCAGGAATAACCCCTGAGCATTGCCAGGTGTGACCTAAAAAGCAAAAAAAAAAAAAAAAAAAAAGAAAGAAAGAAAAAGAAAAAAAGAAAAGAAAGAAAGAAAACCATCATCTGGCCTAATCTCTTCCTAGTCTAAATGTTACAATCAAGCCCAGGGAGGGGGCTAGAGCTTGCCACAAGTCACTAGCTAATAATGAACTTAACTAAGTAGTCACTAAGCTAATAATGACTAGTCACTAAGCTAATAAGTGGAAGACTTGAACTTAGATCAAGAATCTCCTGAGTCCATGGGGCAGGAACAATAGCCCAGCAGGTAGGGCGTTTGCCTTGCACAGGGCCAGCCTGTGCTGGCCCCGGGTTTAATCCCTGGCATCCCATATGGTCCCCCGAGCACCACCAGGAGTAATTCCTGAGTGCAGAGCCAGGAGTAACCCCTGAGCATCGCCGAGTGTGACCCAAAAAAAGCAAAATAATAATAATAATACCAGTAACAATTATAGACCTCATCCAGTAACAATAAATAATAATAATAATAATAATCATCATCATCATCATCTCCCGAGTCCAGGCAGAACTTGAGATTTGCTCCTTTTGGCTTAACACTGTTTAATCACAGAATGTTCACAGATAATATTATGGTAGATGAACTGTAACAAACTCTCACAAAGGGGGATTAATGTTTAAAATCCCCAGGTAGAAACACAGTTTATATTCGATTTTCATTCTGCTCTGGCACAGCATTGAACGCCAGAATATGGTTGGAAACAAAGGGGAGAGTGTGGGGGATATAATCAGACTGAAAACTACTGTGTGGGCTTAAACGTCAAGGTCAGGAGAGACTAGAAGCTCTAAATATAGGTGTTCTTTTTTAAGCAAAATAGTTCATTCTGTTTCCATAGCTTCATGTCCTACATTTTTATTTTTTAGGCCTTATTTTGGACCTATAATTTAGATAACAAAAGTTACTAATACATCCTAGGACTCATTTATAACCTCAAGGGAGAAATCCTAACCACCTTTCCATCCCTTCATTGCCATGGCTGGGAATTGCTGGACGCAGATGATCTCTAATATCACTTCAATCATTCATTAAAGTTATCTTATTATGTAAACAAATACAAGCCTATCATTTCACATTATTATTGTGACTTAACATTTATTATCTACAATAAAGAGGCACATTTTGGCTTGGTGTTTTAAGAGTTGCTATTTTTTCAAATGGCTAAATATGGAGCCCTTATTGAACATAGTATTACTAAGAATCATTTTAGTATACATTGCTTTTGATATTATTCCTATTCCACAATGAAATTGTAGTACTACATCAAGCTTTGTACTCCCTACCTAAACTAAACTGTTTATAATATCAATTGGAAAATTAAGGCTTCCATTAACGTTTTTAACTATTTTTCTTTAATTTTGGGCTTCAGGTGAGAGAGATAGTATACAAGTTGGGTGCCTTGCATACAGTTGACCTGGGTATGATCCCTAGTACCCGATACGGTCCCCTGAGCCCACCAGTGAGTGATCCCAGAGCATAGAACCAAGAGTAAGCCCTGGATGTGACACCAAAACAAAAAATAAATAGGGGCCGGAATGATAGCACATCGGGTAGTGCATTTGCCTTCTACACAGCCAACCCTGGGTCCGATCTTCGGCATCCCATGTGGTCCCCCCAAGCACCACCAGGAGTAATTCCTGAGTGCAGAGCCAGAAGTAACCCCTGAGCATCACCTGGTGTGACCCAAAAAAATCTAAATCAATAAACAAACAAACAAACAAAATTTGATTTACAAAATTCTCTTTGAAAAAATGTTTTAAGACCTTCCTACAGAAATTAAAGTTGGGGGCCAAAGCGATAGACAGTGGGGACAGTATTTGCATTGCATGTGGCCAATCTGGGTTTGATTCCCAGCATCTTATATGGCACCCTGAGTACTGCCAGGTGTAATTTCTGAGTGCAGAGTCAGAAGTAACCCCTGAACATCGATGGGTGTGACCCCAAAAAGCAAAAAAAATAAAGTTGTGTGCCACAAGCATATAGCAGTGGTTAGTTCACTTTACTTGAATGTGACCCCACTTCAATCCCTGGCATTGAGTATAGTACCCCAAGCACCACCAGGAATGATTACTGAGCACAGAGTCAAAAAGTAAGTCCTGAGACAAACACAGAATGACTGCACTAATTTTTGGAATATATATACACACACATATATATATATATATACATGTGTATATATATATATATATGTACACATATGTATATATGTATGTGTGTGTATATTTGCTTTTTGGGTCGCACCCAGCGATGCTCAAGGGTTACTCCTGGCTCTGCACTCAGGAATTAGTCCTGGCAGTGCCCAAGGGACCATATGGGATGCCGGGATCGAACCCGGTCAGCGGTGTGCAAGGCAAAGACCCTACCCGCTGGACTATTGCTCCGGCCCCTGTGTATATATATAGGGGGCTGTGATAGCAGAATGCTGCACATGAGGTGACTTAAAATGTGAGGGGCCTGTGGAGGTGGCTCTGACATAGAACACAGACCTACTCTCACCGTAAGCTCATTCCCTGGCACCAGTGCACATAGCGAGCACCATTCTGAAGACAGCAGTAGCAAGCCCAGTCACCTAACCATGACCTCATCCCCTCCCAATCCCCTCCTCCTAGTACAGTCACCTGGGTTTCAACATATCAATCTGTGGGATGCACAAGCATTCAGCCTACAGTGACACTAATCTAGTCCTTAGAAGTGATGTTGGATTTTTGCTTTTCTTTACTGTCTACCGTCACCGCGATATCTTAAACACCACCTCCCTGCCTCACACTCCTGATCCTCTTCCTCAATTCTTAGTATCTCCTCCCTTGTTTTCATTCTTACCCCGCTGCCTCAGGTTACATGCTCAACTCTACACCCCAGATGTGACCAAGGCGCCAACCTTTGCCCTTAGTTATATCCAGACCCCATCTTCTTGCTTCCCCTCTCCACTTAGGTCTTTCCCTGGCTTTTGTCTATAAAGGAGGAGCTTCCCATCTTTGATTCCTTCCATTACCTTGCCATACACTCTATGTGCTACAAATTAGGGAAAATATCTGGTATTGGTCCTGTCCTTCTGACTTAGTTTACTTAACATGAGATACCCCAGTTCCATCCACCTTGCAGCGAATTGCCTGGTTTCATCATTCCTAGTGGCTTTATATATTCCATTGTGCATATATCCCATAATTCTTTATCCATTCATCCATTGTCAGGCACCAGCTGTGTATGAATCTCTTTCTAACCACAACTGTCCCAGCAATCACAGAACTGACCACACCCTCCTATTACCCCAAAACACACTCTACACGCTTTGCCTGATACTTTTCTCTGTTGCTTATAGTCAATTTTCTTTTTCTATAAGGAAAGCTTTAGATGACAAAGGTTGCATCTGATTCATCTTTCTGTCCAGTTAGGAGCTAGCATGTGGTGGATGTGCAGATTTAGAGAATGAATGAATAAATGAATGAATGAAACACGGAGAGTGGGGCTAGATTCTGAGGACAGCTTCTTTTTTGTTGCTATTTTTAATTTTGGGTTACCCTTGGCAGTACTCAGGGCTTACTCCTCTTTGCTCCGAGATCACTCCTGACAGTGCTTAGGGGACCATATGTGGCACTGGGGATTGAATCCAGGAAAGCAACATGCAAGGCAAGTGCCAACCCCCTGTACTGCTGCTCTAGCCCCAATTCAAGGTCAGCTTTAAGTAAAATTCTTGTATACTTTACATCTCTAAGCTGATTGTAAAGAAGAGCATCCCCGGTTTAGCTATCCCCGGTATGCCAATTCCACTCTTAGGTGACTCAACTAAGCTGCTCTTTCCTATCATTAGAATAAATAACACCTTTTCTTTGTACTCTGAAGAAAGAATTCAGATTACATTGCCTGGACATATTGTAAAAAGAAAATGAGGGGATTTGGAAGGAGCGGTGGAAGATAGTGACAGCAATATTTGGTACATATATTTACATTCCCTTAAGTTGAATTTGTGTAACAAATAAATTTATCGTGGGGCTGGAAAGATAGTACAGATGTTAGTTCACTTGTCTTGCACATGGCAAAGCCATGTTTGAGCCCTGGCACCATATGTTGCCTCATACACTGCCAGAAGTAAATTCCTGAGTGCAGAGCCAGGAGTAATCCCTGAGTATCACTGGATATGGCCCCAAAACAAACAAAAAATCTATCACATATGGCTTTACTAATGAAAATATAGATATCAAAATAAAATACAAAGACCATGGAAATAATACAAAGAGATTACACAGGCAGCTGCCTTGGACACAGTTGACCCAGTTCAGTCTCCTGAGCACAGAACCAGGAGTAGCCCCTGATAACCATCTGGTATGGCCCCAAAACAAATTAACCAAATCAAATAAAAAGCTATAAACCAAATATAGAACAAAGCCTATCAACAGTGATGCTTAAATAATGGGTCCACTCTGGGACCGGACTGAAAGTCCAGCAGGTAGGGCGTTTGCCTTGCACACAACCAACCCGGGTTCAATCCCTGGCATCCCATATGGTCCTCTTAGCACTGCCAGGAGTAATTCTTGAGTGCAGAGCCAGGAGTAACCCCTGAGCATCTCCAGGTGTGACCCAAAAAGCAAATAAATAAATAAGTAAATAAATAAATAAAAAGGGTCAGCTCTATCCAAAAGTAGAGTGTGTGTGTGTGTGTGTGTGTGTGTGTGTGTGTGTGTGTTTGGAGCCTAGGGCCTCTACCACTGAGGTACATCCTGGCCCAGATAAATAAAATATCCAAATCCATGGTGTCTAATGTCGACTGATACAACTTTTTTGGAAAACAATATGGACATTCCTCCAAAAACTAGAAATTGAGCTCCCATTTGACCCAGTCATACCACTCCTGGGAATATACCTCAGGAAGCCCAAAACACACAGCAGAAACACCATCTGCACTTTTATGTTCATAGCATCACTGTTTACAATAGTCAGAATCTGGAAACAACCAGAGTGTCCAAGAACAAACTACTGAATAAAGAAACTGTAGGACATCTACACAATGTAATACTATGCAGCTGTTATGAAAAAATGAAATTATGAAATTTTCCTATAAATAGATGGACATGGAGAGGATCATGCTGAGTAAAATTAGCCAGAAGCAAAAGGACAGATACAGAATGAATGAATTTATTTGCAGGATATAAAAAATATATAGTATGATACCAATATCCAAGGCCAGGCAAAACAAGGATTAGGAGGTCTTGTCAATAGGTGGATCCAATCGCAAGTGTGTAGGAGTCAGAGGTTAGGTAAGACAGGGAAGGGAACATTGTGCTAATAATCATTGGCAATAAAAATACCAGCTTAGAACTGAGCATTGAATATAGGCAAAGGGATTTACATGGTAACCTCTAAATGTATGTATTTCAAGCCACAATGTGTAAAGAAAGAGAGAGAGAGAGGAGAGAGAGAGAGAGAGAGAGAGAGAGAGAGAGAGAGAGAGAGAGAAAGAGTCTGCCATAGGGGCAGACTGGGGGGAGGAGGGAATTGGGGACATTGGTTGTGGGAAATAGGCACTGGTGGAGAGATGGATGCTGGAACACTGTATGACTGAGCCCAAACATGAACATCATTGTAATTGTATATCTCATGGTGGTATAATAAAATATTTTTTTAAAAACAAATCCAAGGTGTCTAACAGGGAACAATATCACTTTCTGTTCACAGATAACTTCATAAACAATTAGTGAAGTTCCCAGGTCCCAATTCAAATAGTCACTAATATATGAACTATGTAAGTGTGAGAGTTCCCATATATTTATTCTCAACTTCCATTTTGATTTGTTTTCCTTCCCAAGTCCCTTCAACATTAAGCAGCTTCCTTGAGTCACTAGGTGAGCAAGAATAGTTCTAAGGCCAATGTAGACTCAGAAGAGGAATCAGGATAATGTTGCTAAACTAAACCTACCTTAACTAGTAAAAGGTGACAATTAACTACTAGAAGACCTGGACAGAGAAGCAGATGAAGAGGAGGAAGAGAAGGAAGGAAGAGGGGTGGGGGTAAGGGTAAGGGAGAAGGGAAGAAGGGTGGGAGAAGGCGAAAGAACCTAAATTAACTTGTCAGACTAACATGAAAAACTTCGCAAGCCAGGATAGACACCATCAAAGACAGTCATGACAGGGAAACAAGCAATGTTTACTGAAG